>JARYHS010006964.1:5926276-5978090 GCA_031002005.1 Vandiemenella viatica
ACAAAGTATGAACCTGATGGAAAGTACTCTGCATACAGGTAGAAACAACAAAAATGCATAAATGTTTCATTAGTATCAATAATACACACCTATTTAAGGCAATTAATATGATTTTTGTAGTATAGCGTCTACCGAATTATATTTGTTCCAATACTTGTAATAAGTAAAAAGATTTTCAAATATTTTATATCAATATTTTGACACATTAAATTTCTTAGACTGATGCAGGATATGGACTCAAAAGCAAACTGAAAATATGGCGCGTAGTTGCTGAAAGCTCCGCCGTCTCTGGTGTGTATCTTAGATACCGTTTCTGAAGTCACAAAACGTACCTGTAATAACTTAAGATGTGAGCAATTTGAACGTAGAATATTTCTGTTTCTGATCATGTGGAGACAAGTTTAGTACACGCACTAAGCCGACGTAGTGTTTAATTTATTTACTACTGAATTCAACAAGTTACAATTTAATTAATGTCTGGCCTCGGATTATGGAGGACGTTGGTTTGAATGCCCGTCCAACCATCCAGATTTGGGTTTTCCATGGTTTCCCCCAATCATTCCAGGCGAATGCCACGATAATTCTTCAAAACGCCATGACCGAATTCCTTTCATCCTCTCCTCTCCCGCTCCCTAATGGCCACGACGTCGACGAGGGGTAAATCCGTAGGAAAACGTATTCTTCATCCTGTGAGGGTATGAGAGTACCCTGACCTGTTCTCAGGGTACGGGAGTATTCCGTGACGCTATTCCCGCTTCAGCTAACGGCAGGATGACGACGCTATTCCAACCAAAGGTTATAGTTCTCAGAGAGAGAGAACGAAATTTTCGTAACGAACTGTATTAATTGAATACCAAAAGGAATTGCTATTCAGATGAATACCAAGTACATGTGTGCACAAAACAATTCCTTAAGTAGCAAATGGCTGCTTCTTCAGTCGCATAAGAAAACACCGCAACCGACCAAAGATTACTCAATTATGTTAATGTGTAATCTGAAAGGAAATTGTTGTATCCAAGCCATACGGAGGAGGTACAAGGCATTACAATGAGTACGGATACAAATATCGATCACGCAAAGATTTCAACTTTTTGATTTAATTCTTTTAGCGGCTTAAATGCAAAGAATCGTATATCTCTGCTATTTTAGATCATCGGTAGTGGAAGAAGGAGTCTTTTGCGAATTGTTTTTATGCTCAGTTCATAACAATTAATCGCCTTCATATAGCCGGAAACCATTTCGATTTCTTTTTTTAGAGAAAAGAAATTCATCCTGTGGCAGCCATGTTGCGTGTTTTTATGGTGCAACCCTAACTACCATTTTTTCTCAGCAGTGTATTTTGAAATATAAGCCCCAAACTTGAAGTAGGTTTCTCCGTAACCTACACCTTGTGGTGGGTGCCTTGGTGGGCAAACCACGTTACAATTATCTTTCATACCTTTATGATTAATAATTGTGGATTTTTTATTTTAATTTTTATGAAGGAGTGCAAATTTAGTAATTTTGCAAGAATCTCGACGTTAGTTGGAATTTAGGAAAATTGTCACAATATGACATTTATTTTCTTATCACTGGCGATTACAACTCTGAGCGAATTTACCGTTAACATTAACACAAATTGGCAAAATCATAAAAGCAACGCTCAGAGTTACAATTAGCCGTCATGAGCAAGCAAACAATTGGATATTTACTTTTGAATATATCTCAGAATCAAAATACAAGAAATAATGACAATTGGAAACAATGAAAAATACAAGTTATGACGACCTCAGACAAAGGTATCATAATACTGTGACTTTACAGTTAAAAATGAAAATCATGGGCGCCAGAATGAACAATATATCATTCGAAAATAACTAGTTCTGGCAAATTATGCCGCTAGCTCAGGGGTTTTTACAATTGTATAAAGTGAGAACATGGACCTATCCTCTCAAAGTCGCTTACGGGTTCTGTTTCACGGAATGCACAATCAGATGGCTTGGTCGTAATAAGTTACCATAGTAGTCCTGCGTCTGATGTCTGCGGTGACTGTAGCGGACCCACAATATGTGAGATTATCTCACAAGTCGGCTATAGGCATCTCTGGTCTGACAATGCGCATCATCGCATTACCGGCTGTGTTGCTGCGATAAGCTTGCTCCAGCAAGGCAAGCTGGCAGCCAGATATCGTACAACGGCAGTTGGCGAGTGAAGCCAACTTTCCAAGTCCACCTCAGACTAGACTAGCATAGCTTGGACTCGAAGATCGAAGTTAGAATGTCCAGCTCCTCGCTCTCCGGTCCACGAGGAAACTTCTCGCTCCGCCCATTTGCAGTCTCGAAGCTCACATATAACAAAAATTCCCAGGATTTTGAGTTATACGCTCATTTTGATTGGATCTTCAGGTCGGCACCTAATGTCACGTGATATCCTCTATATGTGATTTGCCTAGAGTATCTAACAGAGGTCGGACATATTCGGCTACGTTCGGGGACGACTCTGTTCTGGCGGCCGGCCTTTCCCGCCCGGTGAGTAACCTTGTTGACCGCCTATCCCTAGGGAGCAGAGTGTGTGGTCTGGCAAATCCCAAATCCGCGACTTCTTGTCGCCAAGGCTCGGGAACACCAAGATTAGCTTCAAGCCTACATAGCTCAATAATTCTTGAATATACGCTTTACCAAGATACACTGTATGTCCACCATTTCATTACAGTCCTCACTTGGAATCTTGCGTACTTTATAAAATTACAACAAAAATCTATTTAGGTGGTCGCCCAAGATTTATGTAAATTACTCTTATATTATTACATATATAATAAAAATGCACCTTGTAACGTGGCGACAGTGCGGCTCGTTACAACCTCAAGCAGCTCGTCATTGTTATTCAGAGTGTAGTGTTTCCCAGCGCTAAGGAGAAACTTTACCAAAGTCATCAGTTTCTCTGCGGCTCTGAATTTAGAGTCAACACAGTCTCTCTAATCAGGATCTATACAGAAAAAACACGTGAAGACAGAATCTGCAGACAGAGGTAAGAACCAGCTCAATGATTTCGTGGTTGTGTGGCAGTAATATCTTTGGAAGAAGCTTCGCCGAAACTCGTCATTCCCCACTTAAAGTTCACCAGGATTTGTCAGCCATGTAGCGTGTATTCCAACCTACCAGGGCCCGCTCTAGGGGGGGGGGGGGCAAACCGGGAATTTGCCCGGGGCGCTAAAACTTAGGGGCGCCATTTCGGCTGTAAGTGTGAGAAAATTTTTAATAATATTACTGGTTTAAATACCCAATTAATAAAAAACATCCGCATACCGATTTTTTCGTTCGTTAAAAACTTACAGTTTTTTAGCTATTTGGGTGCGCTCCTAGCGACTCCGAAGAGACGGGCGCGGACCTCAAAGGGGCGCGTCGTTGCCTCGCCGCCTCTGTGTGAAATGCGCCATAGGAGCAACTTCAAAATGCGCCGCGTCCGCGCCATGTCTCAGCCCGCGCCACGTCTCTTCTGTGTGAATTGGGCCTTAGCACGCGAGTAGAACGCGTTGTTGTCTCAATTTGCTTATTAGTGCTAATTACAAAAGTGGTTTCATTACACAACAGCATTAGTCTTACTATTACGTTATTAGTGATAAGTGGAAGTTCATAAAATTTACTTCAGGATTTCATAATTTCTAAAGGTAAGTATATCTATGATTAAACTGTTATTTAGTTGAATATACGACATAGGCGCACAACTACAAAAGCACACAACAGAAGCCCAGTAGGTGGGGGCTGTTACACCTGCCCTCGGCTACCTGCACTGATTCCGACGTTATACTGCCCACAAGTTACTAGACGCGGTGAAAAGGTGTGTTTTTCGCAATTGCAGCTAGGTTCTAATACATGGAATCGATAGTGCTTGGCGGAAGATGCTGAGTATTTATTTTATTGAATTGATGAACCAAATCAATATGGATCTTAGTTATTGGAAATCGAAGTGGAATAATTTGCATAATAATTTCTTCTCGTAATCCGAGCCTCACAGATTTGTTGTACAAATTAGATAAAGGCATTGTAAGTGTTTTGGTTGGGTTAAATTACATACGCTAGCTTTGATCGCTTGTGAAAATACTGTAGTTTAGTGGATGTGGGACAGTAGTTACAATAATTAATAAATAAATAATATTACTAGCTGCTGATTACCGATTAGTTACTTCACATATCATTAGTATATTTAATTTCGCTGCTAACTGCTAATATATAATAATCCATGATGTTTATTATATATACGAATGCGGTTTACAGATACTCTAATTGCTGCATTTGTAAATCGTCTCAACAAAAAGAAATTCATTAACTATTTTAGTAGAATGTGAATAACTTTGTCAGTTGGTTTAATAAGTGCATTGCGCGACAATCACTCCACAACATAATTTTTTTGTTTGTGAACTTGGAACCTATTCCATTTAAGCCTATAGAATTTACCATTCTGTATACACGGTTTCTGTATTTGCAGCAAATTTACGGATAGTATCATCCGCGATTATGCTTTGACTGTGTAGTACCGTAACACTAGACTTTCCTTATGTTCACAGGGTATGGAAAATATTTTGTGTTGTGCATAAATATTTTTTTATATCGACTGAGAATAATTTATCTTAGTTATGGTTTTAGCTTATTTAGAACAAGGATAAATATTTACTTTTTATATTATTTTATAGTGTACATTGTTTGAGTTACGGGCATGCCACTTCCAAAATGTCTGATGGTCAAAGAAAACTATCTGGTTACCAGTACAAAAAAAGAAGGTTGGGAAAGGAAGCATAAAGGCAGAATCAATCTGGCGCGTTAAAAAATATACTGTATTCAGGGTTTACCAAAACAAATCTTAGAATCCAATATCAGGTCGGGATACAAAAGAAGTATAGAATCGTCAGAGAATAATAGCGAACAAATGAACGAAGTTTGTAAACCAACTGGAACTGACACCAACGTGAAACTCACAGAAGGCGTTCTAAAGCTTTGTGGCCAAGAATTTTATGAGACGCCGTAAGAAGCTTTTTAGTAAGGCAAGGTCCACCTAAACTATTGCATAATTACAAATTTCCTTCCAATGACACAGGTCGACATTTTAGCGCAAAATATTATTCACGAATTTTCAGCAACGCAGAGCAAATATTGCGAGATTAGCTACTGCGTTTACTGCTTCTGTTGCAAAATTTTCAGTTGTTTAGTTAGTTCTCTCTCAAAAGGAGGGTTTTAAAAATTGGAAGCACCTCGACGAAACTTTAAAAGAGCATGAAATTTCGAAAAATCATATTCAGGCAAAAAAGATTGAATTGTTGTAAAACTGTAGATGCTGCCACTCAAAGAGTTATTCATGCCGAAATAAATCATTGGAATGAGGTGCTTCTAAGAATCGTTGCAATTACCAAAATGCTTGGTAAAAGCTGACTGGTTTTTCAAGGTACAAGCGACAAGTTGTTTGAGCATAATACCGGTAATTTCGTAAAAATAGTTGAGTTACTGTCTGAATACGATCCCATTATGGAAGAGCACGTCCGTTGAGTGCTCTAAAAAGTAGAGACTAAAGCTAAATATCTTGGGAAAAATATACAAACCGGGATAGTAGATCTGCTGCATCAAAATGTAAAGTCTCATGTTATTAATGAAATAAAAAAATTAAAATATTTTTCCATAATTTTAAACTGTACTCCTGACTTAAGTAAGATACAGCAAATTACTCTTGTAATCAGATATGTTTCAACCAATAAATTTAATCCAGATGTTGAAATTAAAATTAATGAAAGCTTTTAAGGCTTCTTACCAGTCGAAAGATTCACAGGAAAACAAATGTCTGACATTATAGTTGGAGAACTTAATGACTTGTGTTTAAATTTGCAGGATATCAGAGGACGGGGACTGACAACGGGTCCAATATGAGGGGCAATAAAGTTAGGAGTGCAATTTAGAAGTAAACAATATAATTCGCGAGCATTCAATGTTCCGTGTAGTAGCCATTCTCTCAATCTTGTTATTAATGGCAAAAGCATCCTTGGAAGTCGCTAATTTCTTCAACATGGTCCAAAAAATATATTTATTCTTTTTGGTTTCTACTTTAGATGGGCAATACTTTTAAAGCATGTTCAGGGTTCAACTTTGAAAACATGGAGTGACACTAGATGGGAGAGTAGGATAGAGAGGATAGAGGCATTAAACCCTTTAAAATTTCATTTGGGAGATGTATACGACGCCTTGCTAAGCATTTACGAAAACCAAGAAATTGATAATTTAAAGATTTAGCCATTTTGGCAATTGAGTATGAAATTGCTGATGAAGTAAATTTTAAGATGTAATAAAAAATTCGCAACCTGAAAGTAAGAAATTTTTTTTTGTGATTTTAGCGTATTTGATGTAATCTTGTTTTATTTTCAAAATAATGGCATTTAGATTGTTTGTGTGATTATATCCATCTGTAATAGCATTTAAAAACGTAAAAATATGGTTAATTTGTGGCTATATACAAATATTTCATAATTAATTTTTCTATTTTGTGCCGTTAGATCAAAATTCAATAAGTTTATTTGTGAATATATGACTTTATTAAAAATTAAATATTTTATTCGATTAAAAATTAATTATTTTTTTAAAAAATATATAATTCTATATAATCTTAAGGGGCGGCAATTTGTCTATTTGTCCGGGGCGGCAATACCGCTAGAGCAGGCCCTGTGAACCGTCAAGTCAAAATTTCAATAAGAAGCCTGTAAACAGCGTCCAAACTGCTGAAAGATAAGCAAGGAGTTTTCAAAATAGATGATGTTTTCAAAATCTATTAAATTGCACGCCATAATATGTGTATATCCGTATTGTCTGGAGTGATAAATTATGCCTAATCTGGTGCGAAATCAATGGAGGTAAAACTGTAATTCACAAACTAACACTGTCAATATGATTCCCTAAGAAGTGTCATGGAAGGATTTCATAATATTTTCAGTGTGGAAACAGTTTGTTTTTTAAATACTTACACGAGACTTGTGGAGAAAAATAAGTTTTTGTTACATTTACTTCGAACATGGATAAATCTTTAATACAACAAATAATACACAGGTGTGAGGAGAACTAAATGTACAAGGGGGGGGGGGGAAAGTGGAATTGTGTTGATGGGTATCGAAAGAAATTTCCAACAACATCGTAATCAGTAATCATTATTTATCAGGGTTACTGACTATCCTTTAGACCTTCCTTAGTGTTACACGTCTAGCTTCGCTTTCGGTATCGAGTGTGGTAGGAGAGCTGTGAAGGCTCCTCTTCACAGTCGCTCCAGATGGGGGATTAAAAAAGTCGCCAACATGGTCGCGATCACGAGGTGCTGTCTGTGAACTTTCACTTACTGATAGTTGTCTGTTGAAACTTGACATCAAAGTGATAGCGACTTGTGGTTATCACGGATTAATAAGTTAACTAATAATGTAGCAACAGACGTTTCAAAGGCTTTTGACAGAGTGAGCCATTCATAGTGCTAAATAAGATCAAAACAATTGGAGTTGATAAAAATTGATTTTCTGTATAGAAGAATTCTTAAAAGGTACAAAACTAAAACTTAGGATAGGAAATGCAGTATCAAAAGAAGTAGGAGTGAACATGGGAGTCCTGTAGGGTATTGTATTGGGACCATTGCTATTCGTTATTGTTATGAATGACTGTATTGACGGTTTACTACCAGAAGTTATATTTTTTTGCAGATGACATAATGTTATATAACAGGATCAAAACAATAGACATCTAGACAAGATATCAAGCTGAGTGAGTCAACAGGAGATGAAGATAAATGCAAAGAAGAGTCAGCTTATTAGGTACACGGATAAAAATCTAAAGGTTGATTATGATTATGAAATGGGGAAGAAATTACATATTGAAGACTCAAAATGTAAATCCCGTGGCATAACAAGAATGTATTCATATTCAACGCCGAGGAAATCTCCAGCCTTAGTATTTTCGACTCTATTTCTCACCCTCCATTATGTACTGGCACTACTATCGCACTTTTCCTGTCCTCTGGTAAGCAGCAAGTATCCAGACTCAGTTTAAATAATATTTCAAGATAAGGTACAGTGTCAAATCCGGCTATCTTTAAGTCGTTTGTAGTAATAATATCTACACCAGAACCTTTATGTTTTTTTTTCAGAATCATTAGTTCTTTCATTATATCCTCAGGACGAATATCAATTGTTTTGGTCTGCTTATTTCTAATTGTGTTGTTTAGCTCGATATTCGATCTAGACCAGTGTTTCCCAACGTGGGGCCCACGCCCCACAGGGGGGAAATTTTAGACACTCCCATTTCTGATTCATTGTCCCTAATGATCTCACTAAACCAGTTACTTAAAATCTTTGCCTTTTTAAAATCCTTAGTAACTTCTTCTCCATCCTTACCTATAAGCGCCTTCCTTTCCCATTTGATTCGAAGTATCTTGCACATATCCCACCAACTGAGATTCGCATTAATATCATTGCCTAAAGAAATGCAGCCTACTTGAATAGAGCCTAAGTTGCACAAAGATACCTATGATGTGGTTACATGCATGGAGGAAAGAAATATATGGAGACGACGCAAGAGACCTTCACCACGCATTGAAGTGACGCCGGGCGGAGGAGGAGTGTGGGGCTAGGCCGAACCCATACAGACACGGGGTATATGTACACAAAACCTCAAGGGACTCTAGGATAAACGTAACGCCGCAATCTGGTAATGGATTATTATGTAACTCGATAAAACAAATTGAAAATGTAGAATAAAATTTTTTGATATCCAGCCTAGTTTCAGAGATATTCTGTCTCCAATGTGAGATGTTTTTGGTTGAAATTAAGAAGAAAAAATTGAGGGGATTGGGTTGATATGCGGCCTGGACCAAAAATTAATTCTGCCAAAGCCACAATGAATTACATCATAGGTTCCCAACCTTTTTTAACCTACCGCCCCCTTTTCGAGGGAAAAAATTACTTCCCGCCCCCCTATTAAAAAAACAGCACCGACGTCTTTTGTTGTGTAATCTATAGCGCTTCAATTTAATTGGCTTCAGTAAATTTCATGCCACCCCTCTCAGGTGAATTGGGCTATATTAAATATTGAAAAACAAAGATAGATTTTTAAAATTACTTTATTAAAGAATATTAACAATATTTGTGCAATACTAATTTTTCTACATTTGGTGTTATATTTGTCAGCAGGAGTCTTAAATCGCCGCGTTCCACGACTGACGATCTCTTTCTTTTCTTTGTTAGTAAATTGCTTATTACACTAAATCCCCTTTCGACTAAATATGACGACGGGAATGTAATAAAAAAACTTTTTTGTTGCCACCCACAAAGCCGGATACAAATCTGGAATTTGCCTCTGTATCCAAAATTCTTGATATCCATTTCTGAATTTCAATTTTAATTCTTCATTTGTTGACAGTACTATCAACTCTTCCCGTAGCGATAAATCTGCTGTTTGTAGGTTGGAGAAAGGTTCTAATACCCAATATGGAATGGTCAAGTTAAGAATATCCTGAAATCTGTTTTTAAAATCTTCTTTAAGTGCTTCCAAATGTTGACAAATACTAAAATAACGTCAGTATTTGTTTCCACAGAAGAAAGATTTGGAAACTGGTAGAATTGTCGTCGACCCACATTCTGTTTGTACAAGGCAAGTTTTGACAGGAACGTGCGAATGACTGACTTTGCTTTGAACAAATTCTAATTATCTCTTTGCAGCTGTAGGTTTGTTTCATTTAATTTATGATATAGATCAGTTAAATAACTCATTCTTATATTTAAATTAATTATCTCTTTATGAATCATCTTTGTTTTCAAAAAATATTATAATGGAGTCAAAAACATGATAAAATCTTGTTAGACAGGTACTCTTTGACAACCAACGAACTTCTATGCGCAATATCAAATGATTGAAATCCTCGTCATTTTCATCACAAAGTTTTCCAAATAACCTACTATTGGGAGAATTGCTTCTGATCTTGTTAACTGCAGTAATTACATACTGCAGTGAGCAGTGAAGGCGATCACTTAGGTTTTTTGCAACCTAATGTTGCCTGTGAATTACACACTGCACGGCGACTACATTTGGTACTGCCTTTTTCAAATATGAAATCAGCCCTCTCTATCGTCCAACCATTGCCGGAGCACCATCAGCAGCAATGGACACGATATTATTCCAAGGGATACTTTTTTTTCTTCAAAATAGTGTTCCATAACTTGAATTATAGATTTTCCTTTAGTATTAGTTTCCAATTTTTTTGCGAACAGTAATTCTTGACAACTTTTTTCACATTTAATGAAGCCAACGTACTCAAGAAATAATGAATCATTGTTTTGTAGATTCATCAAGCTGTAAAGAAAATTCGGCAGTCTTCAAAAAATCAATTAAAGAACTCTCCGCGTCCTGGGACATTTCGTCGATTCGCCTCTGTACTGTGTTATTGTTAAGTGGGGTTCTCTTAATAATATCAGACGCCAGGTTGTGCAGTACAGTACGCAGAACCTCACTCACAGATGGAAGCATCAATTCTTCCCTAGTCATGTGCGGTTTTCCCGATTTAGCAATAAACAAGGAAATGTTGTAAGAGGTACGAAGGCCTTCTGTGTCTTGTTTGGATGCCGCTGAAAACATACAAGCTAAAGATTAACGTCTTGAATATTGTTCTTTGAGCATTTGAGAGTAAGATAAATTTTTCTCTATTTTGTCAGGGTGTATTTTGGTTAAATGTCTTCTAAACGTGAAGGTTTCATAGCTTCATTTGAGAAAACGCTCTGGCAAATAAGGCTCATTGGTAATGTCTTGTTTGAGGATGCCTCAATAACAATATATTTCAAGTATTCCACATTGTACTGACTACATTTTTTCTTTGAATGTGACATCTGTGAATATAAAAATAAATTTTTATATTACCACCATCACGTTATTCCATTAAATAGATTTACTATTACAGTTTAATTAAATAAATTTAGATTTGTGTTCATTATTTCATGATTATTTTGTGACCAACAAATAAATTGTAAAAAACACTTATTATTATTTTAAATTTATTTGAAACGTTTAAATACAAATTTTCAACAGTAATTTTAAATTACGCTACAGGAACGATGTACAAAATAGTAGTAATAAAATAAGAATAATAAAAATTATTAAGCTTTATCGAAAAAATTTAGAAATAAAAGTTGTTAATTATAACTCGTTAATTTAACTTTGGTAAATAACTTTTTCTTCAAATTTCTCAGTTGAAAAATTTTCATATAATAACTTAGATAAAAGGTTTAATATCAACTAATTCAATTAATGTCATAGTATCATGTGAGTAATTACTTATTATTACAAAACTACAGAAAATTGTCAGGACTGAGATTAGATCCTCTCCTCCACCGGCACCAGTGTGGACAAGTGTGCACAAGAAACAATTAAAACAAAGGGCCAGCGATCTGCCAGACCGGACTACATGTGAAAGCTCTCATTTGATTACATTGTATCCAGCGCAGGCGCCGGTTTTGTTGGTGTGAAACTGGCATAACAATATCCCGTTTCAATATATGCCAGCCTTACACGAAGTATTTAGCAAGTGAGGGATTCAATATCTGCCCACGATGCAATATAAGAGCTGTAGGCTCCCAATTATGACATCGTTTCTACCGGAAACAGACGCCACATATCGATCTTAGGTGCCTTAGCGCCTCCCGTAGTATATGTTGTAAACAGAATGATGGTTTGTTCAGTTTGCAATTAAAACCCATTTATTATTGATGAACGTAAATTCGACACCCCTCTCGATTTAAAGAACACCTATCTTAGGGACAGAGTGGTTAACCATAATGGAAATGTTATCCCGTTTAAAGGCATTAGTTCTGTGTTGGGGGTTGTGCCTGTCAACACCATTGGTCGGTGGGGTTTCACTAGGCATGGCCTACACCTAATTAAAAGGGGGAAGGGAGTACTTTCTGAGTTGTTAGCTAAAGCAATGCGGGAGTCCATTTCCAGTGATAATGGGGTCAGCACTGTGCCTTTTTTAGGTTAGGGGCTGCTGGTGAAGGGACAAAAATAGATTATCAAAGTGATACTGATTGCAGATTCACGATGGGGAAAGTCACAGATGTTAAAGAAATAGATGAAGTGGCTGAAAATATAACTGACTGTGGTAAAAGTGGGAAAGAGGAGATAAATTCTGAAAATGTAAAGCCACTAGTAAGGGTGTTAATGGTAAACTGTAGAAGAATAATGAACAAAGTAATCGAATTTGCAAATTTAATAGAGATACACGAACGACAAGTAATAATTGGGGTAGAGAGTTGGTTAAAAGAAGAAGTACTAGACAGTGAGGTTTTTCCTGATGGTTACAGAGTGTACCGCAGAGATAGAGGAGCAATTGGTGGAGGAGTTTTCATACTAGTAATCAAAAACTACCACAGTTCACTGGCGTTCATAGATCAAGACCATGAGTTACTTGGGGTAGATTTCTGGGGTAATAAAAAAGAAAAAATGAGAGTGTTGGCTGTTTACCGCAGTGGAAGAATGACAGAAGAGGATGAGGCTCTTGGGGAGAAATTAAATTCATAATCAGATTTCAGAGGTGAGAATAGAATGATCATCATCGGTGGGGATTTAAATTTACCAGGTGTAAACTGGGAAGGAAATAAGATAAATAACACAAGGGAACAAAGATTTGCAAATATCTTAATAAGGGAAGGAGGACTTACACAAGTGGTTGCGCAAAACACTAGGGGACTAAATATTTTGGATATATTTCTAATTAAGCCCGATGTAAACCTTTTGAGGTATCAAGTAATTGAAGGAATAAGTGATCATGAAGCAGTTCTGATGGATATTAGAGGATTCAGTAAACCAGCAGCCAAAATTGAAGGGGTAAATAAGTACAATTATAAAAAGGCACAGGTTTCGAATTTGAAGAGATATTTCAGAGAACAATTCAGCAAATGGAAGAAAGGCTCAAGTACAGTAGAGTCAAGGTGGGAAGAGTTCAAGGAGATAATAAGAAAGAGGGAAGAAAAATTTATTCCAAGGCAGAAAAAAAAGAGAAGTTGAGAACCTATGTACTATAATAGGGAAGTGAGGAGGTTAAAGAGGTTGGTAAGAAAAGAACATAACAGAGTTAAGAGACAACAGGGTAGAAGGAAATATTTAAAACAACTAAACAAAGCAACTAGCAAAGAAAATGGCTAAAGATGGGTTTATGAAGAGTATTGTCAGTGCAGGAGGACCATTGACTGATGCATCTAGAAATTTATGGCTATATCAGGAAACTGAGGGGGAGGGAGGGAATAGAGACATTTATAGATGAGGATGGAGAAGAAGTTACTGACGATTTGAAAAAGGCAGGGATTTTAAGTAACTGGTTCAGTGAAAGCATTAGGGACAATGAATCAGAAACAGGAGGGTCTAATTCGGAGAACGAGCTTAACAACACGATTAGAAATGACGATAGTAAAAAAATTTATATTCATCCTTAGGAAATCATGAAGGAAATAAGAAAGCTGAAAAAATATAAAGGGGCTGGTGAAAATAATATTACTACAGATTTCTTAAAGCTAGCCGGATGTGACATTGTACCTTATCTTGAAATATTATTTAAATTGAGTCTGGATACTAGCTGCTTACCACAGGACTGGAAAAGTGCGATAGTAGTACCGGTACATAAAGGAGGGGTGAGAAATAGAGTTGAGAATTACAGACCAATCAGTTTGACATCAGTGGTAGGTAAATTAATGGAAAGATTGATATGCAACCACATCAGAAATATATGTGAGGAACGTAAGTGGTTTTCAAGCAGGCAACATGGTTTTAGGCAAGGATATTCATGCGAATCTCAGTTGGTGGGATATATGCAAGATATTTCAGATGAAATGGACAAGGGAGGTCAAATTGATAGTGTAGCACTAGATCTGTCAAAGGCGTTTGACAGAGTAAATAAGGTAAAAACCATTGGAGTGGATGAGAAAGTGATTTGCTGGGTAGAAGAATTTTTAAAAGGTAGAAAACAGAAAGTTAGGGTGGGATATGTAGTATCAAAAGAAGTAGAAGTAAAAATGGGTGTTCCACAGGGTAGCGTATTGGGACCATTGCTATTCATTATTCTAATGAATAATTGTGTTGATTGTTTACTATCTGAAATTAGATTGTTTGCAGGTGACATAATGCTGTATAAAAGAATCAAAACGATAGAAGATTGTAAACAGTTGCAGGGTGATCTGGACAGGATATCTAGTTGGGTTGGTAAACATGGGATGAAGATAAATGCAAAGAAGAGTCAGCTTATTAGATACAGAAATAAAAAACAAAAGGTTGATTATGAATATAAGGTGGGGAAAGAATTGCTTGCTGAAGACTTGAAATGTAAATATCTTGGCATTACTTTTGATAACAATCTTAACTGGGACATTGGACAGGTGGTAGGAAAAGGTTTCAAAGTGCTGCACTTGTTGGAGAGAGTGATGAGGGGATGTACGGGTGAAGTAAAGGAACTAGGTTACAAAACTATGGTGAGACCATTGCTCGAATATGGTAATGTAGTATGGGACCCTCATTTTACGTATCAAATTAAGGAGTTGGAGAGGGTGCAAAGATGGGCTGCTAGATTTGTTTCTGGAAATTATCGCAGAATGCAATCAGTGACGGATATGGTAAAGGAGCTGAAATGTGATTCATTGCAAGACAGGAGGAGGTTGAGGAGGGTCATGGGAGTGTACAGGGCATATACTGTCGATGAGGCATGGAAAGATATTGCAATAGGTATGAAAAGTAGTGCATGGAACGGAAAAGATGACCATGACCACAAGCTGGCACTCGATTTCAGGCACAAGGGTATAGGAAGATTTTCTTTTTTAGGCAAGGCTGTCAGGTATTGGAATGAGTTACCAACAGAAATGATGAATAATTTACCGAAAACTTTGAAAGAATTTAAAGATAAAATTTGTAGAAGGCAAATGTAGGTGGGTGCAGGATAGGGGAAAGATGGGTGTGTGGGGAAATTGCCACCGGAGCCTGTGCTCCATTGCAATTAAATTAAATTAACTATAAAACTACGAAAGCATACACTTGGTTATTTCATTGTGATAATGTTTCCATATTCGCATTCAGTACAAAGTAAAGCAAACTTTAACTGACAGTTAAAATACTTCCCGAAGCTGTTACTTCGCTAACAAGATACGCGCTTCCGAATATGGTAACCACATGCACTACAGAAACTATTCACCATCGACAGAAGGGAAAATCTCCGAACCCGTGGACCCATTCAGTTAACCTGACAGTGTTGCTGGTTTTCTGGATCACAGTATTTTCTTAAATTTGAATTTCATACAACTTCATAACTTCATATCAACCATAGGTACACCGTCAACTATAGGTACTCTTACCCTTTGTAAAAGTCTCGAAATATCGAAAATGATATGATTCTTAGCCCTCCTTACAATGTGTGATAATAATAATAGGAATAATAGCAGTGATCAGTACAGGATCGAGTGCAGTTAGTTAGCACATGTTACAAAAATTAAATAAAAGATTAAAAATTAGTTGAAATTTCACAGCACATTCCTCACATAATATCTTTGAATAAATAGAATAGTAAGCGAATAATCATAATGAATATGTACTAACCTCTGTGACGGATAACTATTCCAAAATAAATAATCTTCAGTAAGTAGATTCATGTAAGCTGTAGGGCCTGTAGATACCACACAGTTTCACAGTCGCTCTGTCTGAAGGCACTACCGAACAATCGAACACTGACCAGTGTAAACGTATAAGCATTGTTAATCGAGCTGGAACATAAACATACTAACAATAGTGATCCCTGTGTGCACATCGCGTGCTGCGACTCATTCACGAACTATTGAAGCAGGTGTTAGGAACAAAGATACAATGAACTAATACCAACTTTTAATCCCCACTGATCTTGATTAAAGGACATTTAGAATTACTTGCTGAAACATTTGTTCAATATCTTTTGTTATTAATTGATCTTATCGGCACGTCCTTGCCAGTATTGGCCAGGGGGGGGGGGCGCTGGCTGGGAGTCAACGCCCACCTAATTTGCCTTTGTTTACAAACGCCCCCTTCGAGATCTCTAACGCCCAGCGGGAGGGCGGTACAGCCCACGTTGGGAACCACTGAATTACATGGTGGACATGCAGAATTGATATATTTTATTTATTACTACCACTTGAGGTTTGGTTTAAATGAGGCCTAGACCAGAATAAAATTAGTTATCTTGTTATCATACATCATAAGCTTAATTGGGAATAGCTGGGAATAGTTTACATCGCGATACACGTTTTGGCACTAACATGGTTCTCATGAAATTACTAACAATAATAGATAAATTCTTTGTCCCTTACATATGCAACAACAATACCATTCTGGTACAGACTGCATTTAGATCGTTTGCTTCATCAAGATTCTTAGATGGCATTATAAAATACTTAGACACATTAGAAAATGAAATAATCACTGCATCAAACACAATGTGAACTTTGCATTTGTATGGATTCGCAATATGGCCGCTGCCGCCATTGCGCATGCGCGAGAGTTTAGAGCCTGCTTCATAGATTTAACGTCATTTCTCCTCCACATATTTCCTTCCGCCATGGTTGCATGCTAATATCTCCATTAGTTTACTTGCAACTGATCTTAAACTGATTGGTCTATAATTTTCGGCTCTATCTGTTACCCCTCCATTGTGGACTGGTACTACTACCGCACTATTCCAGTCACCTGGTAAGCAGCAAGGATCGGGACTCAATTAACGTTTCAGGATAAGGTACAATGTCACATCCTACTATTTGTTACTATTAAACCGGCGGCCTTGTGGGTTTTTAGGTTTTTTGTTTACTTCATTATTTCCTTAGGATGAATTTCTGATTTTTCTGATTGTGTGAGCAGGCTCATTAGAGTTTTTTTAATATAGGCATAGAAAATTCTGGATGCATCAGGCAGTGAAACCCTGCTTCAGTAATATTTTGCATAAACCCGTCTTAGGCACCTTGTTTGCCGTTGATCATTCCTTATTTTGTTGGTGAGGGTTGTAAAGGGTGCACCAGAGAAAGGAGGTAATTCGGTTACAAAACTTTGGTCTAACATTGCTTGAATCTGGTGTTGTTGTTTGGGACTAACATTTTGGGAATCAAACACAGGTTTAGGAGCGCGTGCAAAACAAAGCAGCTAGATTTGTGTATGGAAATTACCACAGGACCCAGTAAGTAACTGATACCATAAAAGAGCAGGATTGTGTCATTGGTAAACAAGAGGGTGATTAAGGAATTTCTTGGTGATGGGGATTGGATGGATAGGCTCGAATAATTGTGAGTACTGCAAGCAAAGGAAACGATAACCACGGGCACTCGACTTTCAACTGTCACTCGGTGTCATGCATAAGGGATTTGAAACATTTTCCTTTGTAGGTACAATGTCACGGATTGTAATGCATTACCAAAGGAAGCGATGAATAATTTACTAACAGGCCGAAAACGTTTAAATTCTCAATTGGCAAAAGAACAAGAGTGGAAGAAAAAAAAAAGGCAGTATTCATGAAAATAACAATATAATAAAGATAATAATATAATAAAAATAATTGGATGGTGTATTGTAATTACCACTGGAGCAAGCTGTCCCTCGTAAAATAAATTCATCTCAACTGAACTCAAACAATAAAAAAAAAACATAGAATGTACAGATTCCGGTAACATTAAAATTGCCACTTCGAGTTATGGTTCATCGCAATTAAAAGTAATTTTTTTGTAAACGTTTTTCTTATTAGTACGTGTAAGTGAAATATTAAGAAAATGGATGTACATATTGAGATGGATCTTGGATTTTCACTAATCTACAAACTTGCTGATGTTACCAATAAAATGGATTTCTTGAGAAATAAATTGTTGGCGTATCCATAAATTTTATATGTGTCGATGGAAATAGTGAAAAGTTGGCAAACATTTAGATTTCAGACAGCAATGATCTTGGTTTTTGAGCAACAGAAATTGAGAGTGAAATTCTTTCTCTGGGACATTAAGCATCTCTGGAGCTGAACTTATCAGTTGTTCTCATGGATCTTTGTTATTTTGCTGTGGACTTGTATTGAGTTTTACTCTGAAGACGCAGAAGGATTGTCTCTGACAGAAGGAGCCTATAAATGCTGTGTATATTCTGGAAGAGGTAGGTTTACAGCTTAAAGCTGCTTACGGATTCTTACAGCACAGCTTAACAGCAGGACACACCTCTCACTCGCCTGTTGTTCACTGTGGTTTGTAAAGAATTCGCAATTAGCACATATTGTCGTTAAGCTGTATGAGCCGACCACATGATGTTCACGATACCTTTAAATAAGTTGTGTTTGATCGTCTGAAAAATACATGCGCAACTGCATTTATAGTAACTAAACGATGTTTGTTAGTGTTTAACTGTAATAAATCGGTGGACGAAACCGAAGAAAAAATCCCTTTTTGCAGCAGTTACTGCGCAACGCATTTTTTACATGAAAATTATTACAGGCACGGGAATTATAACTGAAATACCAGTTACTATGTTTGTATTCTACAGTGACTGCTATCAGTGTTTTTCTCTGTGTTTATTGATAATCTGAATATATTACAAAGCTCTTGAGGAAAATCTATTTCTAATTGTGTGAAAATTGGTTTCTTGTGTATCTTGCTTTCCATTTTCAGTTAAATATGAAGTTCTTAAAGTGTATTTTATATTTACTAGTTAGTGTTTAACAGACAGAAAATTGGAAAAAAATCACTTTTCAGTCTAAGCTACACGTATAGATTTCACATTTGTTAGTATCCACATGCTGCTAATAGAATTTTCCTGCACAAGTCTACTGATAAATTATTTACATGTGTTGCATTAGGTAGGGGTGTGTTTTTCAGTGTAGTGTTGTGCTTATGTTTCAAACCACAGACTTATATTTTGCTCCAAATAATTTAGTTGTGGTGGTCCTGTAAAAGTCCTGCTCTTTAGTTACTTGCTAGTAGTAACTGAAGATGATAAGGTAAAAAATATTACTTAAATATTTCTGTTGAAATATATACAAGTATGTAATACAGAAGTTCTTTTCTGTTATGTAGGTGAACTGTAACAAGTAATGTGCTATTCCTTACTGTAACTGACACATAACCATAGACCAAGGTGTGAGATATATGACAGATTCCATTTCATGATGAGAACAATTTGTTTCACCTCTTGCAGCCTCAGTGGTGGTTTACATTAAGTTGTGTCTGCTCGCGTTACTGTCGTTGTTGGTGCTTTGAGACATGAGTATACCTTGGTAATTTACAGCTGGTACAAATAAACAGTTCTGAGGTCAAACTAACTATTCTTACCAGTCTCTGACTGGCTCGTAGATAATAGTAACTTCAACTCTCTCCCTTTTTTTTGTTGTTGCTGTAAAAATCACTGCTTTTCCTCCTTACAATTCTGTGTACTGTTTAACATGACATTGTGTCTGTATAGGCATTATCAAAACACAGCGACTTTATGACATGCCCTGTTGTCGAATCCCTGAGTTTGTATTACAACATCTCACCACGAAGTTGTGAAGATTATATCAATTTGACCTGGTGAGGATATCTCATTAAAGATGGAGTTTAGTCTTGATAGGTAATTGACTGTCAATTTATATATCAATCATAGAACTCCATATTTACTTTCATGGAACTGGTAAAAAATATAGTTAGCATCATGTATATGATTTTCTTGTTGTTTCTCCAGGTCTATTGCAGATCTTGATTCTGTTACATCATTCACTAATGACACCACTACCACTTACTCCAATCCCACCACAGGGGAAACATTCCCCATCATTGGTCATGCTACTTGCATGACAACACACCTCATATATCAACTTACATGCCTCCATTGCTACAGTTCATATATATGGGCCTCACTACTAACCCACTTGCTGTCAGAATGAATGGCCACAGCAGACAGTATATACTAACAATGAGGCCAATCCAGTTGCATAACATGCCAGTTCCTACAAACTGAATAATTTTAACATCTGTTTCTCAATTAGGGCAATCAGAGTTTTCCCCGATAACACAACCTCCTCTTAACTATGTAGATGGGAACTAGCCTACCAGAATTTCCTGGACACCAGACATCCTCCAGGCCTCAATCTCCTATAAATTCCTTCCCCCAGACCCAACACTTATTATCTCTACTATTTATATTTCTTTTACTTTTATATTTTATTTTTCACTTGTAGTTATTCAAAATTTGATTTATACATGTGTCCTCACTTATTTATTATATGTTGGTCTGACACTTTCAATGAGTATACCATCAAAAGTATTGATTATCGATGCAATACTTGAACTCCCCTCCATCCTGCACTACCATTTGCACCAGCGACACCATTCACCAGACGGTGTGCTCTGTGTATGCATCTGACTCCACCTGGTGTCTCAATTCTGTACGCCGAAATATTGCGGTTCTTTTTTTTTTTTTTTTTTTTTTTTTGTCATTCCCAGCCGCCTTTGGCTGTGGTAATTTTTGGGTTGTATTTCCCGATCCTTCCTTAGTTTTTTACTATTAAACTTTTGGAATTGATGTTAGTTGCCTTTCTAAGGTAAGCTGTAATTCTTTTTAAATGCTACATTTATTTTGAATAGCAGTTTAGTAGTAGTTTTTGCCTTCTTTTGAAAGTTAATTATTACCATTCCTCCTGAATCACCTTGTATAATACACAAAAGATCATTCTTAATATACATATGATAATTTTGCATTGGCTTTTGTAATTAAGAAAGGCTACACAAGCTATCAGTAAGAGCTTTCTTGTAGCCCTTTATCAGATTATTTTTATTATTTGATTGCTGTTGTGTACTGGTTTTTTTTTTTTTTTTTACTATCACCATAATTGACCTTCGCCTCTGAGGAAGCTTACTTTGTCTGTATGATGGTTTGGCTTGCCATCTGGTAGAAAGTGTTTGAATCCTGGTTTGATCTTGGTTATGCTATCCCCTTTCTATTTTCCATGGTTTCTATAGATTACTTTAGGTTAATTTTGTGCTTGTTCCTTCAAAATTGAATGGCTAAGTTCCTTCCCATTCATTGTCATCAATCCTTTCTCAGCCCCAGTGGTATCAATGAGCCATAACACTACAGACAAAAAAAAAAAAAAATGGAAAAACCTCAATAGTTGTTAATTGCCTTTGTTTCCAATTATCCAGATCAGCTATTATATATTTGGTAGATACGTACATCTCCCAATTATTTAATATATAAAGTATCAAATAATTTTATCGAAAGTACCCAAACTGGTATATGAAAATTTCCAAGCAGATTGAGTGAACCTGGTGGGCGAGCAGTAATGTTGATGCAGTTATTCAGTGTGATGTTTGGTGAATTTTAGACCCTCAATCCAGATTTTGGTTTTTAATGGTTCCCAAAATCGCTTCATAAATTCAATTACCATTTTCTTTATTGCTTGCTGACAATTCTGGTGCACAAGATATGAGACACTAACAAAAAATTAAACTATGTTATCCAGGATATTTCTGTATATACAGGGTGATCCAGGAGGAAAGATAAATATTGAAGGAGGTGGAAGTATGAACAATATTGAGTATAAACATGTGTCCATTTCCATTCTTTGTGATACAGGTGTGGGAAAGTTATGCTTAAAAGAAACCTTAGAAAGTGATCAAGCGCTTATAAAAAATTCTTTATTCATATAAAAACACACTTAAAGGTTTAAGTTAAATATTTGAAAATCCCACCAACACTTAAATACACTTTGCATCTCTTGCAACAGTAACTGTACCTCTTCTGAGTCTTGGCGTACTTTCATAGGGGTTGCAGTGTTTACAGTGGCGCGCGAGTAATTCATCTCTGTGTTTACTTTATTCCCATTATTGTAACACTTGTATCTCCAAAACGAATGAAAATCGGACACGTGTATATATGAACTTTTTTTTTCATTCGACCACATCTTTCATTATTCCTCATTCCTCCTAAATCACCCTGTGTAATAGAAAAGATTTCATTATTTATATATATATATATATGATAATTTTGCAGAGGATTTTATAAGTGAAAAAGGCTATATGCACAGACTTTCATTCACTGTAGTTCATTTATGGAATTATTTTTCTTTTATTAGACCAGTATGTTTCAGTTTACAAGTGTTTGGGACTTGACTAATTCATGTTGTTTGCTTGTATTGAGGTTTGGTTTCAAGTTACCTAAAAATAAGGGCCATTAACTTTTTCTAAAACAACTTTTATATTTATTGGTGTTATACTTCCTGCATCATGTGGTTGATTTCCCTCTTTTTTAAATTATATTCCTAATTTCTTATATTTATCAATTACTGCCTTTTTTTCAGAATATGCTGGAAAATCCTGAACAACAGAATATAAAAATGGAACCTGTTCCTGATAGGTAAAGTATTTCCTTGTTATAAAACAGTAAGATGCTGTTGTGGAAATTTATGTTACTTTAAAATCTAATGAAGAGTATTACAGTATTAAATTTAGATTATTATGCCTAACATATGACATTTTTCTTTGGTGAATAATTTACCGGTTGCTGATAAAACTCAATATTAGCGTAGCAAGTGTCTTAATATTGAATGTTAAAGTTTTATATTTTTCTGGGCGCAAATAAAGCTAAGTAATTCAATTTAATGTATCATTAAAAATATTTAACTCACTTAACAGCAAGTACATTTTTCCAGATTAATTTATTTTTATCATATATGCATGTGGTCATGGCCAAGAGGGAGGGAAAACATTTACTTTGTTAAGTATGCAGAATCACACCAGGTATGGAGGGTGAGTGGTAACACCCTGCCTCGCATGTGGGAACACACAACCCTCTGAGCCCTATGCTGCCATTTCAGATTTGGTTTTCCATGGTTTCTCCTAGATTAGCACAGATGAATGCTGGGTTGATTCACTTTGAATTGGCTGACAGCCTAATTCCTTGCCGTTCCTTGCTCCCAGTCCATTCACACCACTAATCACCTCAACTTCTCTGAGGTGTAAAGCAATAATCAATATTGGTGGAATTTTAAAGTGTAATAAAGTTATAATAACACTTCTATAACTCGGCTAGTTACCTGAGAGCATTATTTGTATTCTCAACGCCGAGAAAGACTTCGTAATTATATATGTAATAGGTTTTGTCAATTATATGATATAATGCTGGAAAATCTCATTGCATTTAGTGGAAACATATCACTTGAAATGTTTCATAGCTTGTACACTTTTTATGAATTTATATGTAATTATTTTTTCTCTTTCAATTATTTTAACAGTTTATTTTTGCCAGTATTTATATCGCATAGTCCCTCAAGTAATTTATGTTTTTGTACCTAATAATTTAGACTTTTACTGCCTGGTGCATTATTGTTTTTCCCATCAGCCTTTCTAGATGGAAGTATCTGATTCCCATATTTTTCCTTGGGTCCTTCAATTTTCTATTAAAGTAAAATAAAAATAAAAAATAAATAAAAGAAAATAAGCAGGGTACTAACCCATTTCTAAACACTTTCCTGGATGACCATGGCTTTCTTCTCAGGGTTATCCATCCCTAGCCAAGTAGCTCCAGACTTAAGGAGCATGAAGTTTGTCTTCACCTCTTCCTGTTAGGAATAAAAGTTGCTTCCTTTATATCGTTTGCATTGGCCAGAAGTCATGACTTCAGTATGGGTGACTCATTATATTAGTATTATCACTTAACTAGTTAATTAATTAATTTATATACTAGTTTGTTTAGTATTTCCAGACCCTTTTGTTATATTATAAATTTTATCACCAATGTGATATATATATTTGTATATAACATCTCAGTCTTTCAAAACATATTGATAATTCACTTAGTCATGTGATAAACTTCGGCATGTTCACACCGCCCGAACCTCATGACTCAGCTTCTATTACGTGAATAAGGTGAAAACTGAAATATTGTATACATCTGTGTTTGTCATATATGTTTTTCACTAATCGCGACCTTCATCTTTGGTGAGTGATGAGTCATTTTCCCTTTCCTTTGTCATTTATATAGCCTAAAAACATTTCAATTTTTCTTTGTTTCATTTGTATAAAGTATAGCAGTTTAACATATATCTGGTAAATGGAACTGTAATTGGTTTTTAATGTATCATGTGCCTGTATATAGCTTAAGTCATAAATTTTAGCGTATATCCTTAGTAAAGGATCTAATTTTTTTTCTTTGCAGGGCAAAATTAGATTTCAACAAAACCCATCTCAGTGTCGTGACCAAGAGGATACTGGTGTGGTAGAAAACACATCTGCTACAGGCCACTGCAGTTTGTGTGTGCTAAATGTCTGCAAGTTTACAATGCAAGGGATTTGCTAATAAGACATGTATTCTGCCATGACTCACTTGTAAATACTCCACAGTATATTTGTGAACAGTGTGGGCTGGTTTTCACAGATCTGTCAACATTGTGTGCCCATACACCTTATCATAACAGTGAAATTACTTTGAAGCAAGAAAGAGAATCACAAGTTGTGTGTGCTATTTGTGCACAGGTGTTTTTATCTTGGAGTTCTCTAACAAAACATGTATTTGAACATCTCACAGCTGTTTCCTGCCCATCATATGTCTGTATGCATTGCCGACAAATATTTAAAAATTTGACTGGGCTTCATCTGCATCAGGACTCCACACATCCTTCTTCCTCATTTTTGCAAACAAGGTAAGATTGAGCCATCCTATTTTGTTTAGATAATGCTTATACTTTACAGTTATAGGTTTTCATTTAGATTTTTTTTGCTTAATATCAATGTATATTAGATCAAAACTATGTTTCATTATTGAAACAATGGCTGGAGGCTATGGTACATATAAATACATGCAACCTGCGAAACCTCCCATGTAATATACCAGTTAACATGCAACCACTGCCTGGCTTCATATATGGGTTGAACCTAAATCCACTTTCCATAAGAATAAATGGCCACTGATAGACAGTATTCACGCAGAACACAAAGCACCCAGTTGCTGCTTATCACCCATGACTCGAATAATTTCAACTCCTGTTTCATGGTGCATGCTGTTAGAGTCGTCCCAAACATTCGCAGCATCTTCTTTCTCCGTATTTTAGACCTGACGTCTTCAGAATTTTTATCATCTTCTCCTGCCTAACATTATCAAAAGCTTTTTCAAAATCAATAATTATCATAAAAGTATCTTTATTTTTCTTGATTTGCCCTACAAGTATTAATCTTTAGGCCAGAATTACTTCACTTGTACGACAGTTTTTCCTATACTCAAATGATCTTCACCTACTATCTCTTCTACTACCGCTTCCATTTTTCTATATATTATTCTGATCAGTAATTTTGAAGCCTGGAATGTCAGACTTATTAGTGCAGCAATTCTCACATTTATCAGCTTGTGCTCTCTTCAGAAGTGCGGAGATAGTACTTCTATTAAAATCAATTTGACTCTCTTCTGTTTCATAATTTTTGGATATAAGTTTCAATAATCTTTAACTTCCTTCTTCTCTAGGGATTTTAAGAGATCTGCAGGTATCTCATCTATCCCGACTGCCTCATTTGTTTTCAAATCATTCAAAGCTCAATCAAATTGTGTGAATCATCAAAATTGACATCACCTTTTTTTTCAATGCACTGTTATTTAAATCAACACCGTCATACTAGTTCTCTGTATATACCTTCCTTTGGTTGTTCTATCTTCTGTACTTAAATGGTTTCCCATCTGCAAATTTTATGTTTATACCTCTTTTCTTTATATCTCCAAAATTATGTTTATCTTCCTATATGCCACACCTATTTCACTTATGACCATTTCTTTTCACTTTTTTCTTGCATGCTTTTATCTTTTGCTTTTTTTGAATTTACTGTTTATTTGATTTCTAAATTGTCTGTATTTCTTACTCCCTGTGTCAACAGTACGCAGTTTTGTTCCTTGTTCTCTGATCCATCAACTCCGAAGATACTTCTGTGGTCCAAGGTTTGTAGTGGTTTGTTCCCTAAAGCCTAATGTTTCTATACAAGTTTTGATTATTTCTCTCCTCATCCTTAGTTGAAGTCCATTAGAGTTATCTTTTGCCCCACATCTACTATCTTTGCAAATTTTTCCCTCCTGTTTGAGTCTGTTTACTTTAAGTCCGTTCTGTAAGTAATTGCTTCTTAATTTGCTTGAACTTCAGCCTATCAGATTTTGGTTAGTCTGTGTCTACTCCTGGATATGCTACACAGTCCTAGAACTTGATTTCTGAGTATGTTTGACCATGATATAATTTGTTATCTACCTGTATCGCCTGGACATTTTCCACATATAGACCTTTTATACATGGTTCTTAAATTGTCAGTGACAAGTTTATATTTTTTACAAAATTCTAACAACCTGCTCCCTCACTCATATCTTTCCCCTAGACCAAAATTCCCAAAAGTATTACCCTCTTTTCCTTCTCTTAATACCACATTCCATTCACCAATGATTATTAGATTTTCCTCCCGTTTCATATTTTCAATTAATTCTTCAATTTAAGTGTATGTTTTCCCTGTTTCTTCATCATCTTCCTTGTGACATTGGCAAATACACTTATACTAATGTGACTGGAACAGGCATAGTTTTCTACCTTCTTCAAAATCTTTCTGTCACTAATCTCACCCGTTTTCCTGTTCTCTCTATTCATTACAAATTGTACACCAGTTACTCCACCTACAAGCTTTTGTATTGATTATTCTGTGTTCTCAGACTACAAATCCTGTGCATCCTTCCTGGTATTCTCTCTAGTCCCAATTACATCTAACTTAGGTCGTTCCATTTCCCTTTTTAATTTTTCTAACCTACCTGCCCTATTCAGATTGCTAACATTTCTCGCTCCTACTTGTAGAATGTTTCTATCCATTCTAGTGACTCCTCCCTGAACAGTCTGCACCTGGATATCAGATCAGAGGGGGGGGGAGGGTGATTTTACCCAGGAATAAACCATTATTCTATTTGTAATTTAAGAGGATTACATATCTTTGGGATACCCTTAGGGTCTTTAATGTAGTGGCTTCCTGTTTCTAGGAATAATTGAATATTTCTAATTTATCCTCCTTTACCGGATTTCAGTCACCAGAGCCTCATCTGTGCTCCACATGAAGGAGAGATTGACATTTGGTAGGAAGCAGCTAATAACCATTACATCCCTGTTACAATTTATAGTTAGAATATTACTGATCCAGTCAGCATTTAGCCTTTTTTTATGATTCAGTCATATATTACTGTGTATATATTTTTCTACATACAGTGGATATTTATGGAGTTGATGTTACACAATTATTTTATTAATACCCAGTATGGTAGAGGCTTCTTTCAGACACTTATGAAATTATATTTCACTTTAGGCTATTGTTTTACAGAATTAGAATAAAAATAGCTGCTTGGACTAAGGATCATTTGAAACGATTTCCTCAAACACTGTGGAATTTAATTTGAGCAGATTACTAAACTGATTTTATTTAATTCCTATAGTATTACACAGTACACAGTTTCATCACAGAAAATGTGGATCTTTAAATCAAATAAAGTGCCCTATACTTAAATTAATAGACAGTCAGGTTTCGTGCTAACTTCACAAAAAAAAAATTGTGAAATTCCCCTTGATAACAACTGATCTTTAATTATAATGTGGCTGAGTGTAATAATATGATATGTTTGTATAAACTATGATTAGCACATTTGATTATTAATAACTTTTAGTTTCATTTATACCAGGTGTCTATAGTGAAGCAGTATCTAGCTAGTGACTGACATCACTTTATCTCATAATGTTGACATCTGAATTCTCAGATGTGCCTTGGTTGATATATAGTGGCTAGAAAAGATTGATTCTAAATGTCTGAAGACGGTTAAAACTAGAAATTATAATAGATCTGTATTGATCATTGGTAATTATAGATATAATATGCCACTGTCATCAAGGCAGCATAAATGAAATGACTAATAACAGTTAGTGTCCATATTGAGAAAACACTATACAAATTAATTTGAGGGAAAACATTCCAGTTTCCAGTACTAAGTATAGCTGATTTGGTAATTTGCTCATATATTCTAAGCAGTTAAGCTTTGATTTTGAGAACTTGGCCAGCTGGCAGGCTAGAAAGGTACAAGGCATTTGGCAAGTCTGGTACTTATGTAGAAGATGGCATGGGAAAACTATATCCCCAAAATATCATTCAGAAATAGAGTGTTCACAGGGCATGTTACTGTAAAGCATTGTATTAATACTCTACACTATAAAAGACTTTATTGAAAAGAGTTATAAACTTATTAATTAATAATCTTTAAATACAGCATAATACACTTAAAATATAATCTCATTTATTAAAATCATTTCGGTGATCCTAATATTTATTTATATTAGAGGCTATTTACAAAGCAAGAGTAGTAACAATACAATCTATAGTGTTATTAGTATATATTATATTCTATAGCAAATTCACTATATCTTATGTTTTTGTTAGCTGTTATAACTCAATAATTACTCTGTTCTGCTCTGTTTCTGCTTTTGCTGCCTATTCATTTAGAGATACATTAAAACAATTTATGCAATTATAATGCACATTAAAAACTAAAATCTTGCCAACTGAGATGGTATTAAAATAAATGACTGCACAGAAGTTCAAATTAAATTTATTGAATAACTAAACTATTGTACTGCGTAATGGAAGTAATACAAACTACAAATAATGATATTAAACCTAACATAGTGATCCTAATTTGTATATAGAGTTTATGCCATTTTAACAGTAAATCTTTTATTTACAAGAGGATGTTAGTATATCCGAGATTAATAGACGTTGACACTATTTGACCAATCATGATGAAAGTTGACACATGCATTTCATTTTTATAGAGAAGGTTTATGACCAAAAAATTAAATAAACTACTTCAACCCCCTTATTACAACCCTTAATTTTTTATACAATATACCACTTTTTTATGTGATTTTGTTGGAACCTTGTACACGTATATACTTCAAAATAAAGAGAAAAACCCAACTCCTCTCCCCCTTTACATCCCCTCACAGTTTTATCAATGTTCTTTACACAAAGCTACAGTCGACACCGTTTGACAGATTGCCATGAAAGTTTGTATGTATACGTATTTTTCATGGAGAAGTTTTCTAAGAGAAACCACTTCCTTTTCCCTTTTAACACCCCAGATTTCTTATGTAAACCCACATTTTTTTTATCCGATTTTGATGATACTTTGCATATATACTTTAAAAGAAAGAGAAAATACCTGTCCACATTAGTTTTACAAAAACAAAATCTCTCTCCCTCTTTCCATCCCTTAATTATTGTCAATATTCTTTATACAAAGTTACAGTTTATATTTGATTTTGAAGGAATTTTGCTCACTTTTACAGAGTGATTTTAATTAAAGTTAAAGTTTCAAAACGCTCTTAAAAACGAACCACTGATTAGAGTGACATCAAAATTGAACAGCGTATTTTTTCATCAGTTTACTCAAGCTTGCTAATCAACTATTTTTATATATGATTACATCTTGATCTATAGATAAAGGGAATAGAAAAGTAATGCCAAATACATGAAAACTATAAAATAATAATACTTCATATCTTGGAGCTGTGGGGCTGTAAGTGTGTAAATACAAGTTCTTTTAATATTATATATAGCTTATTAGAAACCTTTTCTGCGATTTTCAAATAACCACTAGTTATTAACTATAGGAATGGTATTATGCTAAATTTACTAATGTTACTTTGTTTCTAGGTGTCATCAAGTAATTCCTACTCATGATATGCAGCAGCCTTACACTTCCGAAATATGTGGGGAGCCTTTTGTGAATTCTGACAGCCTAATAACTCTTAAAAGAATCCATAACAAAGACCGGCCTTATGATTGTGAAGTTTGTGGAAAATGTTTTACTGCTAATACTAACCTTGCAAAACATAAAAGAATTCATACAGGTGAGCGGCCTCACTCTTGTGAAGTTTGTGGAAAATGTTTTACTGCTAATACTAACCTTGCAAAACATAAAAGAATTCATACAGGTGAGCGACCTCACTCTTGTGAAATTTGTGGAAAAACGTTTACACAGGCTAATGACTTAGTAGTACATAAAAGAATTCATACAGGTGAGCGGCCTCACTTTTGTGAAATTTGTGGAAAATCGTTTACACAGGCTAATAACTTAGTAGTACATAAAAGAATTCATACAGGTGAGCGGCCTTATGATTGTGAAATTTGTGGGAAAACGTTTACACGGGCTAATCGCTTAGTAGTACATAAAACAATTCATACAGGTGAGCGGCCTTATGGTTGTGAAATTTGTGGGAAAATGTTTACACGGGCTAATCGCTTAGTAGTACATAAAAGAATTCATACAGGTGAGCGTCCTTATGGTTGTGAAATTTGTGGGAAAACGTTTACATCGGCTAATTACTTGGGAGTACATAAAAGAATTCATAAAGGTGAGCGGCCTTATGCTTGTGAATTTTGTGGAAAAGCTTTTTCTGTCAATTGTCAACTTAAAATACATAAAAGAATTCATACAGGTGAGCGGCCTTATGCTTGTAAAATTTGTGGAAAATCATTTACACAACTAGGTCACCTCAAAGCACATAAAATAATTCATACTAACTAGCGTCCTTGTACTTGTGAACTTTGTGAAATCGTTTAAGGATTCTTCAAGTTCAAAATACATAGAAGAGTTAATTCAGATAAGCATTCTTAGGATTTGTAGAAAATTATTTACACCATCCTGTAGCTACATAACATTAAAGGAATCCATGTCAACTACCAAACTTATGCTTGTAAAAATTCTAAAGATTTGTTTATGAACTATAGTTATCTAACAATACATAAAAAGTATTCATAGTGGTGAGATGCCTTATTTTTATAGCTTTTGATATGTAACACACAAAAAATTATATGTAAATAAGGTGCTTCACATTTCTGAAGGCTAAGGAAAAGTTTGTAAGTGGCCAGCTAGCTGTAAAATTCATGTAGAGTATATACTGGTGAGGTGTTTTGTGCTTGTTAAATTTGTTTAGGGGTCAGGTAAAGTTATAATTTGTAACATAGCTGCACTATAAGGCTCAATATTTATATGGCTAAATAATCATATAGTTGTGGCCAATCCAGAAAATTGTATCTGTCATATAAAAAAATTCTTGAGTTGCCATATGCTAGAAAAAATTGTTAGCACACACACTCACATACACATATTAAATGTAAACCTCAAATAGCATAAAATAATCTATATGTTAATGGCCTTAAAATTGTAGAGATTTTAGAAAAATTGTTTATAGTGACCCTTACCCCTGTAAATTGTGGTAAAATCCATTTCTCTTAGCAGTAAACCAATATTGCAGGTTCTACTGTTGTCGATTCTTCCATTTGTGTTGATCTTGTACATGTTCAGGTGATACATTGACTAGATGCATGTCCTCCCATAAAGTATCCAGCCACTGTTTCTTGGATTTCCCTCATGTTCTTTGCCCCTCCAGTCTTATGTCGAGTGCTGTTCTTGCCACTGATGTGTCGTTGTTGTATTGTACATGGCTGTACCATCGTAGATGACCCTAACACATTTTCTCAGTGATTGGAGCCACACCAAATGCAGTGACTCCGTTTCAGACATTTGCGAGTGTCTGACCATCTGAACAGAGTTCTGTTCACAGGTATTTGAAGTCAGATGACTTATGGAGTTCAACACCATTGATATTAACTGACCCATGTGCTCGGTATTCCAGACATTAAGGTGCAAACTGTATTAATCAAGAGAAGTTTTTCATCATTGGATTAGTTGTTCAGATTCTTCTTGACACTTGCAGGTGACTATGATATCATGAGCATGGAGTAATTTCTTGGAATGTGGAGTGAGCAGTTCTTCAGTAATGGTGTAAAGACAGAGGATAAATAGGAGTGGGTAAAAAAGCTGGATGAACACCAACACTAATGGGGAAATAGAGTCAAAACTTTCTGCAGCATATCAAACATAACAGATGACAATACAATGTAATAGCTGGATCCATTTAACTTTTACCTCTGGTTCCCCATTCCATTTCAGCGAATAAGAGAATAGCTCTGTAGGCACCCTATTGAAACCCTTTCCAAGATCCTACAAAAGCTATGTGCAGTGCTTTTCTCTTTTCAATGTGTCTTACCATAAAAAAGTTGTTTGGCGAAGTAGGTGAATCAGTCGTTAGTTGGAGCAGTCTAGCACATCACCCTTTCCTTTCCAAAGGGGTATTGTAACATTATTGACCTAACTATGTAGTAAAATCCATCTCTACCAGCAGAAATTCCATTTTAATTTTTCTTAAGATTTTGCACCCTATCTTATAATGTTTGGTTCTCATAAGAATCCATCAAGGTGATGGAAAATTTGGTTGACATGTCTGTTGAAAACTATTTACTTAGTAAAATATAACTGTGTTAATTTTATGGCAAATTTAAAAAGAATTATATTCTGGAAAATATAATAATTTATTTATGCTATCAATAATCTGCTGTATTTCATGTAATAGAAATTTGCATTTCTCAAAGTATTGAATTTACAATTTAAGGCAGTGTACTCAGATAAGATTATATGACATTAAACCTTAATAGAGGTGTTTTTATTTCTTTTCTTTTTGCTAAGTTTGAAGTAAATGTCTATAAAAATTAATTTTTCATTTGATGTATGGATTTAACTGATATTTATGAATACAATAATTCAGTAATTTTTATCAAGTATGAGTATTATTCTCTTTCATTATTGGTTATACTGTATGTGCTACAATTAAATGACATTTGTCTTTATGACATCCGCCATAATAAGAATTTTCGAATGTTTAGTTACTGATTTAATATAAAATGCCTGACCACAGTGTGAAGTAATTTTAACTGAATTCATGATTGATTGTTATTTATTAGCTATATCAGTTGTCTTATATTTTTTGTCACTGGATGTTTGTAAAGGTAGAGCCTTTGTCAAAAGTTATCTTGAGAGTACACCACCCTTTTTTTTTACATTAAAGTTATTTTGGTAATCAGTGACTATTCTTTAAGCTTATTCAAAAAATTGATCTATCCTGAATTGTGGGACATCCTGTCGCTGTTAAACAAAATCTTTATATTTAAATATTATTTTTAACCTTTTAGTTCACATTATAATGAAAGTTTTTTAAAGACAAATTTTATTTTTAAATTTTTAGTTCAGATTGTTTCAATAGTATATTTCTTACTTTTGCCTTTTTTTGCCAATCTCTCTTTTATCTGTGTTGTAGCTTCATTTTTAATTATTATTCCCATGAGTAATATACAATTTAACGGTCAACCCCACCATAGATCCAATAGCAGAATAAATAAGACCACTCTTCTCTAATAGTACGAAGTAATTGGAAACAAAGTTCCGTATACTCATTAATTAACATCACATTAAGCGACAGCAATTGTGCATGGCAAAAGGTTCCGCAACAAAATCATTTTTCTGTTGTTAATATCAAAGTAATGAGAATACCAGATTATTGTTATGAAATTATTGTGTTGTTAAGTGTTCTTAATACGGTGCAAAATTTCTAATAACTGAAATGCCTGGAAGTTGGTAATTAAATTATATGCATAAGGCGAAATTGGCCGGGAATCTCCAAAGGATCCAACCGTGAAATAACGAAGGTTTCTCGAATTGCCACGCTACTACACTAATGTCGCGGCTGCAGTTTAACATGAAATTTGAACCATGGGTTATCCTAATCTTTGCCACTTATAATAACTGTTAAAATTCCGACCGAAACCGGGATTCGAGCAGGGAATGTCTGTTCGTCAGTCATGCCCCTAAACCAACTGAGCCACCAAGGATGATGCTGAAAGTTGGCGAAAATGAGCCCCATCTGTTATAAGATGGTTAAATTACTCTACTGTTCTTCAACCAACTTTAAGTTGTTACTGTCAATGTGGTGAGCGTGGAATTACTGAATTTTTATCGGCTATTAATAAATGAGCTAAATTTCAAACAATTCGGGCGTAAGGAAGTGGGTGAACACTGAAATTAAAAATTCTATTGCATGCAACCATTGTTCTATTTTTACTGTCAAAGTAATGAGAGTAGCAGGACGTAGCTAAGAGACTACTGTATTGTCAATGATTGTTAAAAGGAGTGCAAAATTTTCCTGTTGTTACTGTCAAAGTAACTAGAGTATCAAGACTTAGCTATGAAGGTATGGTATTTTAATGAGTTAATACATTAACAAATTTTCAGACAATTTGGAGATCTGGAATTGTGTTAAAATTAAATTTGCGAAATTCAATCAAATTCAACCATCTATCTGATGTTACTGTCAAGGTAATGAGAATAGCAGGACATAGATATAAAATTATTGTATTGTCACCGGTTTTTAATATGTGAGCGATATTTCAAACAGCTCGGATATGGAAGTGGTTCAAAATGGAGTTGTAAAATTCCCTTATAATCATTGATACATACATAACCTAATATAAAGCGAGTAAAAAAGTTATCGGTGTACTAAATTACTATAAATATTTTTACACATTTTTTTTTTTTTTTTTTTAACCTAGCTGGTACAGACGACTTTGTTGGTATTTGTAAAGAATTCATACTTACTGCTACCGACATCTAACCACTATAGTGCACGATAGGAGACTCGATGCTATTACCACACACAAATGCCAGTCATCTTCACTATGTAGTTCTGGCAGCAAAGTAGAATTTATGGATACACTCAAGTCTATTGATGAAATACGAAAATATTGATGATCGACCACTTTCAAACACCACACTCTCACAGTTACCAAATTTCGGTCAACGTTGTGATCGATGTTACTACCACACACAAACGCCATTGATCTGCGATAGATAGTTTTCGCTTAAAATTGATACACCATGGCACATGCGTCTTTGGCAGAAATATGAAATTGCCGCAGGTCGACCAATTTCAACCCCCATATCTCCCACACCCCCATAGCTACCGATATCTAACAACCATAGTGCATGACAGTAGACACGATTCTACTACCACACAAAATCACCATTACTGTATGCTATGTAGATGTGGCAGGAAAAGTGACATTTGCGGAGACACATGTCTTTCATCGAAATACGAAAACATCCTTGATCGGCCACTTTCAACCACCATATCTCCCACACTCCCACCGTTACTGAAATTCGGACGCTGTTGTGATTGAAAGGTGATTTTGTGCTATTACCACACACAAATGCCAGTGATCTGGGATCGATAGTTTTCGCTGAAAAGTGATACACCATGACATATGCGTCTTTGGCAGAAATATGAAATTGCCGCAGGTCGACCGCTTTTATCCCCTATATCTCCCACACCCCATAGCTACCGTCATCTAACAACTATAGTGCACTACAGGAGATACGATTCTACTACCACACACAAACACTAATGCTCTGTGCTTTGTAGTTGTGGTAGTAAAGTGACATATGTGGAGACACATGTCTTTCGTCGAAATACTAAAATATCCTTGGTCGGCTATTTTCAAACACCATATATCCCACACAACCACAGATTCTGAAATTCGGCCGCTGTTGTGATCGAAAGGTGACTCTGTGCTACTACCACAAACAAACGCCAGTGATCTGCGATCGATAGTTTTCGATGAAAAGTGATACACCATGACACATGCGTCTTTGGCAGAAATGTGAAATCGCCACTGTTTGACAACTTTCAACCCCCATATCTCCCAAACCCCCATAGCTACCGACATCTAACAACCATAGTGCATGACAATAGACACGATTCTACTACCACACAAAATCACCATTACTGTATGCTATGTAGATGTGGCAGAAAAGTGACATTTGTGGAGACACATGTCTTTCATCGAAATACGAAAATATCCTTGATCGGCCACTTTCAACCACCATATCTCCCACACTACCACAGTTTCTGAAATTCGGCCGCTGTTGTGATCGAAAGGTGACTCTGTGCTACTACCACAAACAAACTCCAGTTATCTGTGATCTATAGTTTTCGCTGAAAAGTGATACACCTTTACACTTTTGTCTTTGGCAGAAGTATGAAATTGCCTCAGGTCGACCTCTTTCAACCCCCATGTCTCCCACACCCCCATAGCTACCGACATCTAACTACCATAGTGCACGACAGGAGGCACTATTCTACTACCACACACAAACACCAAAGGTGTATGTTATGTAGTTGTGGCAGGAAAGAGAATTATACGGAGATATGAAAGCTTCCTGCATTGGGAAACTTTAATCATCTAATCTCCCACATCCCCACAGCTATCGGCATTCGACCAACGTTGTGCACGAGAGGAAACTCCATGCTACTTCCACACCCAAGGACCAGTGATCTGTGCTAGGTAGTGGTGGCTGAAAAGTGAAAAATAGGAAAAAACACGTCTATTTAGTATATATATATAAGATTGCAATGTTTGTAGAAAATATCAATTGGGTTATTTATAAATGTGACCTCATAAAACTTCATTTTTAGTAATGCGAAACTTAAAAACGAAGAAATTATTCTGTTCCATATACATTCCCATTGTTTTTGGCCCGACCAATATGGCGACCTCCCTCCCCATCGCTCTCCTCTCGGCTTCACGTTGCTGTATGGAGAAGGTCACTTACGTGGTCTCCTCTCTTTTCTTTGCTCCATGGTTAAACCCAGTGAGCTATGCAACACGTGACAGCTGGGGGAGGGGGGGGGAGCTGTTAGCACACTAAACTGAATAGCCAGAGCGCTCATTATCAGTAAAACTGAATTTTCTTTAATTTCGACAACTATCGTGATAATGCTAGACGATAGAGATGATGTACATAAAACATTGAAATTTTCACTCGTTATCGGTCCAGTGCAACTTTGAAAATAATGAACTAAAATACGCAAACAGATTGAGGCTGCCTGAGGGATGAAAAGCAGGGAGCGGAGCAGCCGCAGGGCTACCAACATTGCTTAAGCACAAATTCCAAACAGTGCTGATCTGTTTATACTTTTAAGTGTTTTTTAAGGTCCACAATAAATAAAGTAATCGACAAGAAACGTATTGTGTACCACCAAACTGATTTGTATTATGAAATTAGTATTAAAATTAATATACCACAACGCTGGATCCAGAAAAGTAGTTCGTTTTAGATGAAAGTGGGTCCAAATATTTGAGCAGATGCTGTGTTGCTAAATGTTCCTAATAAAATGGAAGTTATTTGTCCGTTATTAAACGTGAAATTTATACTTAGTGATGAATTTAGGATTTTAGTTATGAGAAAAACTGTAATGTCGATATAAAAATCAAATTAAAAAGTAATCCATTATAAACATTCCTTGGACGATTGTTACATTGAAATTTGTCTGGTACAAGGCGACGCGGAAATGTGAGGCCACGTGCGAACTGTTGCTAACGGAACATCAGCAGCTTATGCTCGCACAGACCACAAACTGCGCCTATTATTTTAACCTAGTTTCAAAAATAGACAAATGGTGACGCAGGAGACACACCGAGCTTTGCAGAATTTCGTTACTTCATAATGACGCAGATTTTACAGCTCTATCATCCGTCGTAGAATTCGAAACGTTCATTTTGGGAGGTTGTGCCGTTTGGTGCCATTTTGTTTGGTAGATACAAAGAGTTAAGTGCAAGTGAACCGGTTGCTGTTTTTAGAAAACGGACAATGAGTTACTTCCTAGAAAATGTGTCTCGCTAGATGAAGAATGCAGCGAAAGCTAAGCTGGTATTGGGCCAGTCCCATACTAAACAAGGCTTACAAGAATGTCAATAACAGCAACGAATAATGTTTACTGTTCGTGACAGTGTTTAAAAACATGATAAACACACAGTAACCGATAAAAGAGATTTGTTTATTAGGAGAGCAACAGGTGGCCAGCATTCCAGCCAAACAGCTGAGCGCACCAATACAAACACGACAGGGATATTGTGTCTGTGTTAGTAGCTGCGGTTTTCGTCGTATCGAGCATCGTTATTCCTCAGTAATCAGGCGGAAACTTGTATCCAATCTCGAAAGGCATCCAGTTATATGGGTTTCACAGAACGAACTAACTGGATGCGTAATATAGTACATGTCATCTTAAGGCCGTTCATTTTAAACCAAAGATGGAATACTTCACAGCAGAGTGTACAGCAGCAGGGGGAACAGCTGAGGCCATTAAAGCGGCACTATCAGGCAACAGGTCAGGAGTTCGATACACACCAACACATTTTCTTTCCTACATGTATTTCTCTTCAGCAATGTGTGGTATTTATTGAATTAAAAAATTGTTTATACATGAATTTTCCACAGTAAAAATTCATTTTTCTGCCGAAGTTTCACGTATTTTTCGATAACAACACAAAAAAAATAAACGATTTTCACACTGAAAATATTATGAGATCCTTCCATTGATACACAATTCGTAGGCAGGCACAAATGAATATTTCCATTTCAAAATTACAGTTTTACAGCTATAAATTTTGCACTGACTAGGATATTTTATCACGCCAGAAAATTTCGGTAATTGTCTGGGCGCTCTTCACAGACTTCTTATTAGCATTTTGCCGTGGCGATTACAACACACAAAACGTGGGTGGCATATTCGTGCCGAGGGTAATGAAGCCGGGCGTCAGTAATGGTGAATTTCCACTGTTGGTCGATTTTTGGAGCGGCCAGGTTAATACTATGCTACGCGATGAAACTTCCTTCAAATATATTACCCTAACATTTCCACCATCTAATTCAGCTTATTTCTATCTTTACTGGCCGATGTATCGTCCCGTATTTGTTTCTGAATGGATCTTGAATAGAGGCTTAATTTGTTGTGTTACAAAACTAATAGGACCGAGTGTGGTGCGTGAGCGGTTAACGCTTTGGCCTCGTGTTCGGGAGGACGTGGGTTCGCATCCCCGCCCGGGCATCCAGATTTGAGTTTTCAGTGCTTTCCCCAAATCACTCCAAATTTCAAAAGGCCAAGGCCGTATTTCTTCCCGTTCCTCAAGTCTTTTCCCGCCTCTAATTGTCTCGACATCTACGAGGCGTAAAGCCAGAACTAAAAGAATTTGAAAGAACCACAGAAAAACTATTAATTTTGGGAAACATTTTCGTTTTGTTCTTAGCGCTGCAAACATTACAGGCTGATAGGGAATAACTTTGGGTTGATGTGGTAACTTGAGATGCATATTACACATAAATGTATTTCAGGATTGGACTTTATATTTAAAAAATGGCCTTACAGACACTGTTGAGAAAAAATCGTAACTAACATTGCACTGTGAAAACATGACGTCATGGCTGCCAGCGAGCGAGGACACGAATACTCTGTCGGTGACAGTGGCGGAACAGCAAATAGTCGTTTTTTTTTTTTTTTTTTTTTTTTTTTTTTTTTTTTTTTTTTTTTTTTAATAAAATCGAAATGATTCTCAGTTAATGAAATCTGAGTGGAATAACTGTCATGAAATAAGCTTCCAGTAAACACTTTGTTCCAATTCCTACGACTTGAAACAACCAGTTTATACGATTGTTAGGATTTAAAAAACTTCCTGTTCACCAGGTCATTCTGTTTTTATTTTTGAAATACAGCAATAGTGTCAAGAAATGTCCTCTGTATCTCGAGAAAAATTCATGTCGCTTATTACTCTCAAACAAACACACACACACACACACACACACACACACAGGATAACTTCATAGACATCATGAAATTAGTTTAAAGTATATTACTCGTATTAGTTGTAAATGAATTAAATACGTCTCAATCGTGTATTACACTAAAAAGTGTCTACTCTTGATTCCAACCAGACACATCCTGTGTGAAAAGTGCTGTCATCTTACTTGAAGATAGGAAATGTATTGCTTCCAATGTGCAATAATATCTCAAATAAATTCCTGCTTAGAATAATTCAAACGAAGTAACAGTAAAAAAGAAATGGGTGTGCAGGCAATACGGAATAACTGTTCAAAGGAAATTACGTGAGATGAAATGGGGGGGGGGGGAAATTGGCGAAATCTCACGAAAGCTCATCAAGGGGAATGGGGGGGGAGGGTCAACGGAAATCTCACGTGAGGTTTTGAAATTCTTGAAGGACAGGAGAGCTAAGAAAAGGTCTTCAAATGACGCGAATATCAGCTTTAGGGGGGGGGGGGGGTGTATGGTCTAGAAACCACGCGAAAACCGACCTTAGGGGTGGGAGGATAACCGGTCTTGGAAGTAGGAGAGCTAAACAAGCTAAAAGTCTACGAGGTCGTTAGCAGGGGGGATCCGACCAGATCTCACGAAGTCTCACCAGAGGAGGGGCAGAGACCACAATGCACCGCGAGACAGAATTCTGACACCGCTGAACAGCGGGATTACAGGGAATCGCGCTCTTCTCTGTCGAGATACAGCGCCGAGGAATCACGGACAACAAAAAAGAAACATCACTATTCTTTATTTATGACGTGTATCAGCACAAATGTAATTCAGGAACTCTACGATAACCGTAGTTATTTCGGTAAATTATTCATGTGTTATAACTGTCTACGATTTTAACTGATTTTATGGCGGGATCAGTTTTGATAAACGTAACGGTCTAGCCGCGAGTTCAGGATGACGCGGGTTCTAATCCTGTCCGGGCATACAGGTTTGGGTTTCCATGGTTTCCTCAAATCGCCCCAGGCGAATGCCGGAACGGTTCCTTTAAAATGCCATGGCCGAATTTCTTGCTGTTCCTTGTCTCCGGTCCTTTACCTCCTCTAATCACCTTGACGTCGACGAGGCGTAAATCCAGAAGTAAAATAAATATACTGGTTTTGTCATAGGAATAGATGAACCATTTAACTCGCCAAAGAAAAAGCCTTTATTACAACATCTCCCCGCTATATAAGAAGTAAACAGATGGACGCAGGCAAACAACAACGAAACTCACAAACACTGCACATATGTTGCTGCTGTCGTCAGTCTCTCGACTGGTCGACGCAGTCCTCCATCTATTCCAGTCTTCCGCTAACCTCTTCATCTCAACATACCCACGTCCTCAATTATCTGTCAAACATGAACGAAAAAAACAACCGTCATAAGTGACCTACCAGACCATTACTTTGATTAACTATTTATTAGTCAGTAAAAAAATTATTCTCGTAGACACTCCGTCCACCTCAGCCAAAATGGATTATTATTATTACAGTTATTATGTTTATAGCGTTAAATCTCGTCGACGACCAGGTGGTTAGAGGCTGGAAAGCACTGAACTCAAGAACGGGAAGGAATTCGGCCTCAGCCTATTGAAGGAAGCATCCCGGCATTCGCCTGCAGTAATTTGGGGAATCGATGGAGAACCTAAAATTGGATGACTTTACGTGTATTCGAACCTGCGTCCTCCCGAATGCGAGGCCAGAGCGTTACCGCTCACCCACCACGCTCAGTGACCAAAACGTAATCAAAACTGATCCCCACATGAAATCAGTTAAATCGTAGACAGCTATGATACGTGAATAATTTACTGAAATATAAGAGACCTTACTAAGAAAAAAAAAGTTATGATTAGGACGAAAATAACAGCGGAAAACTGCTGTTCACGAATTTCTTCTCACAATACCGACTAAAAATACAGAAATTGGTAGAAAAACATAGGAGAGCAGCCTGGTGAGGGTAGCTTTAAGCTAGTGAGGAAATCACATTCGCAACGGGAAATATAACCACAGAAAAAAATTATCGTAAATTTGTAAGGACAGAAGCCATCAGCAACTACAGTGACGGATAATATGACAGCGAAAACATAGAATTCATCGCGAGTGAATAAAATGTTTGAGAGCACAAAGAAATAGTTCCCAGGCTCAGCGAAAAGGAAGATTGCCTACCTGGGAACTTCTGATCAGTTGCACGCGGTCTGTATTACAAATAATCACCAAGTGATGATACGCAGGAACTGGGCGTTGTTAGAAAATTTAATATTTATAAGCTTTTGTGAAGCTTATGTACGCACAAGACACAAATGAAAGGAACTGAAAACTAAACATCAGCCGCGGGAACCTGACTTCAAATATTGTTTTAAAACAATGAAAAAAGGTGTTCACGCCAATACTAAGCAATGTATGCGGAAATTACACGGAAAAGAAACCCGCTGAATATTAAGAAACGAGAAGCTGACTTCAATAAACTACAGACATTAGTACTATAGCTGTAAAAGAAACCCGTATGCATTCGATACTAAACCAATCACTACTCGTTACTATCATTTCGTTACATTCGAGCGCTATGACGAACCATCGCATCCAGTAGCGCCGAATACGGGTTACGTTCATACTTTGTAAAGTTTAAGTAAATTCTTCATTTAGCAAATTAAGTTAGGTAAAATTTGCACTGCAAAATAAAACAGAAGTTAGAATATCGCCTTTTATAATGAAGGCATTTCATAAACGTTTGTAATTAATAAAATTTCACTAGGTATAATCAATTAAAAAGCAATAACCATCTCAAATTGTCTGTCCAAAATTTCTATTTACAAATAATGCTCTGTAAATTTTAATATTTAACAAAAAAGAAAACCCACAAAATAACGCTTTATGCTGTCAAAACAGCTCGTACTTACCTCGTTTAAAATATGAACACATAAGAGTGAAAAATATTGATTATTTTAAAATAATGTACGAGCAAACAAAATACGCGACGCGCGATGTTGGTTCATTTAGTCGCTGGGCGAACCGTTCCAGTTCCCCTATGATGCGTCGTATTTGTTCGTTAGGTTTGCTACAGGTCTAATTAGTACGAACAGTACTGCAGTAAGAAAAGATAATTACAGAGGTAAAACTTGAGGATTATTATTACAATCGTAGGTTTTTAACAATTCAAGTCGCCAACCGCAAGAATGGCGCCTTTCATTCGTGTCGCATTCAAAACAAATTTCGTCACCGGTGACGATGCTTCAAATAGAGTGGAAAGGGAAGTGGCAAATGCAGAACACAGAAGATTCAAATACAGTACTGTGTTTGTTTGTTTTTTTGGTCAGACGTTCTCTTGTAACAGTTGACGATTTTGGGTCTGAGAATGCATACACCAGCCAGAATAGCGGTGCAGAAAAAAAAAGTTTGTTGAAGCTACGCAAGTTACAGCTCAACAAAAACCAGAGGGAGAGGTGATTTTTCCTCTTTTTTCTCACTTACCAATTGTCGGATAACGCCTCTGGCGGCAGCCAGAGTAACTACTGTAGTTTCAAACTGCGTCAGTCTTGCAACGGAAATAACGACAAGGGGAGACGAAAACGCGTTGAATTCATTCTTTAATATCTATGTGTATTCATTGCTACATTTATAATCGATTTAATAACTGCAAACACTAATATAAAAATATTCTTGCCAATCAGGTAATTAATGTGATGCGGGCTATAAATTGAAAGTAACAGAATATACAGAACATGGAAACATAGTAGCTGAGTGGCATTTTAGCACTCTACCAACAGAATAAATCATTCGTGATTGGTGGGCTAGTAAAGAAGAACTGAAAAAATTGAAGAAGACTAAATGTGCTAATAGAGGGCTGAATGCAAATTGGCCAAAACTAGAAGATGACTTCTAGGACACCGTCAAAATGGCGTTAATACAAAAATGATTCAAATACACACTTGTAAGCTAGTGCTACAGTAGAACTTGAAAGACTTTTAGGGTGGGGATGGTTGGTGCAACAGGTTTATAAAGCACTAGCTCGTACCCGCGACTTCGTACGCGTGGATTAAGAATTTTTTTGCCTGAATTAAGTATAGAAAGTTGTTGGTAACGAAGGATTGGTCCCAAATAATATCGAGTTGGAATAATATGACAGGAAAGCTAACACTATATTATTTCACCGTCGAAACTGCTGTCTCTTGAAGAGAATCAATTTCCAACATATTTCTGTAACCATTCGATAAGGTCTCAAAATTTCGTGACTACAACTGTTAATCATACTGGAAAAAAAAATCCTGTGCCCTTCATACAGATTTCCTTATAAAATTCCATCACAAGGATATAGCCATTTAGTCGTCAAAACGTAACAAAAAGACAGAGGACTTACTTCCGTATTTATAATAATATTACTGTGGTTCACACTCACACACTGACTGCGAACAACACCTGAGGGATCATTATAACGTAAAAAAGTGTACACCTACAATATTGCAAGACTACCTATGATTTGCCTCGCATTGCACCCGTAACTTTCTAATATCTACAGTTTAACATTCAGTCCGAATAACCTACGGCCCAGGCCTGACTCTTACGATGAAAAAACAATTTTTAAAAATCTTAGCCTCCACGGAGATTTGAACCGGAGACAACGACGTTCGTAAGCAAGCGCTTTAACCACTGAGCTGGCAGTCCACTACACGGAAACACGGTGCGGAGACGTCCGTATCCAACGTGTCTGTCTATCGCCGTATTTCGAAGTTATGAGACAACATGTGTTATTTATACACATAATTTTTCAACCAAATGTAGACAGTATTTTTCTCCTTGTTTCAAAGGGTAAGTGTGCAAAGTTTCATCGAGATCGGCCATCCATCCATCCATCCATCCATCCATCCATCTATCTATCTGTATATATAAAGATTATGGACTTAGTATGCGAACCAAAACCAAAATATCTCAGAAAATGCCACAGGAGTATGAAGAGAAATATTATCTGTCCATCACTTTATTAAACCACTGCCGAACTAATCCAATAACGAATATGGATGAAAATCCTCTGAAATTTGATGTGCTGAGTAACAGAACTGTTGCCTTGAAAGATGTTAACATTGTAACTATAAAAACAAGTGGCCATGAAAAAATGCACTACACTATTGTCCTATCATTTTCATGTGCAAAACAATGCCAAAATCTTCTGATATACTACCGCAAGGTGTTGTTTGTCATGTACGTGGTGTGTCTAAAAAGTTCGGTGAATCCTGTCATATCTGAAAGGCAACTTGGTGCATGTGTGCGTGCATGTGCGTGGGTCTTCAGAGAAATCGATACACAGCATGCCCTGCATGTGACTGGCAGTGTAAACAGAAAGTCACCAGTTGAACATATTCAGTGTGAGAGGTGTCACAGCGCAATACCAGGTGTGTAAATACGAAACCGGAATTTTTTGATCAAAAATACATGTTTATTGCATAAAAATGGTACGACATACCTTATTCAAAATATTGTCCATTGAAAGATATTACATTTTTCATATCTCTCTTCTAATTTATGAATGCCATGCCAAAAAAAATTTCTCTTTTGATGCTAAACCAGTCATCAAGCCATTTTCACGACATTTTCGTAAGAAGTGAAGCACTGCTCAGCGAGTGCGTGTCCCATCGATGCAAAGAGATAGTAATCCGACGGAGGTAAGCTGAGGTCAGGTGAGTAAGCCGCATGCGTCAGTATCTCCCAACTAAGCGCCTCAATCATTTCCTTGACTGGTTTTTGATGATGTGTGTGATGTGTGTTTGTTGTGAAGCAAAATCACTTTGTGTTGTCTTTTCTGGTCTTCTGGTCCTTTTTCCCCGCAATGCTTGGTTCAAATTGATCATTTTCTGTTGATAACATTCACTATTAAGAATTTCACCAGGTTTTAGTAGCTTGTAATAGATCCCACCCACTTTGATCCCACCAAACACAGAGCATTGTCTTCTTTCCATAGCGATTGGCCTTGAAACTGACGTTGACGGTTCACCTGGAGATACCATGATTTTTTACGCTTAGGGTTCCTCGAAATATATCCTCTTTTCATCACCAGCCACAATTCTATGGAGAAATGATTTTCTTTTATATCTGGCGAGCAGCATTTCACAAGTGGTTTTTTGGTTTTCTTGCTGCCTGTCAGTCAGTTCATGTGGAAGCCATTTTACCATCTTCTGGATTTTTCCCATCGCTTTTAAACATATGGAAACAGCTTCCCGTGTCACATTCAATTGATCTGCAAGTTGTTGTTGCGTTTGAGCATCATCCTCATCCAATAATGCTTGCAACTCACTGTCTTCAAACTTCTTCGGAGGTCTTCCACGGTCTTCATTGCTGATTTCAAAATCTCCACTTTTGAATTTTTTTAAACCACTCGAAACACTGTGTTTTACCAAGAGCACGCTTACCGTAAGCTTCAACAAGCATTCGATGTGATTCTGCGCAGTTTTCTTTAAATGAAAACAGAAAATCAACAATGTCTGCAAATATAGTTTGTGGGCTCAAAAGTCGACATCTTCAGCAGTGTTAAAAACTGCACTGTCGTATGAAACTTGTATTGTCGGGAGTTGAAAATCACAGTCGGCTGTCGACAAAAGAAACTGGCGACAATGACGCGTTCCGGCGGTAACTGCTTTGATAGCTACAGCCATCTATCGACAAATTCCGGTTTCATATTTACACATCGAGTAGAGCAACGTGCAGACATCAAGTTCTGCTACAAATGGGGGACTGCAAGGAGACACATGCCAGATTTGCACAGGACTGGAAAATGGATGCTGGTCCATGACAATGCTCCTGCACACTGCGTGATCTGTGTGCGCCAATTCCTGGTGCAGAAAATGGTAACTGTTCTTGAAACACCTCTGTAATCCCCTGATTGGCTTCTGTAAACTTCTTCCTTTTTCTCCACTTGAAGGCGGCCATAAAAGGTGAACGTTTTGCGGAAGTGAATGCATCAAAGATCTTGTGCCAGCCACTCTACAGGAGGCCTTTGCTGATAGTTTCCAGACGCTGTACGAATGTTGTCAGAAGTGTGTTGTAACGGGTGGCGACTATTTTGAAGATTTTGTTTGTATCTTTTTTTTTTTTTTTTTTTTTTTTTTTTTTTTTTTTGTCTGACAGCATTCACTGAACTTTTTAGACACACCACGTACATGACAAGGGTTGGATGGATGAGGCTCTTATGAAATTATGGATTAACAGTGTAAGGGAGAGAAGGAAAAGTGCTTTATTGAAGAAGAGTTCTCTTCTTATGCTAGATCAATTTAGTAGTCACTTGAAAAATTCTGTAAAAGAGAAGTTGAGACAGGTTAATACAGAGCTCGCTGTTATTCTGGTAGGACATACTTCACAATTGAAATCCCTTTATGTCTCAATAAATAAACCATTTAAAGTGTATTTGACAGAAGAATGGAACAAATGCATGATGGATGAAACCTAATATGAATTCATGTTGAAGGGAGTTTTAAAATTGCCTACAAGCAAACAAGTGCGTCAGTGGATAAAACAGTCATGGTCTAAAGTGACAGAATATATTATTATTAAATCTTTCAAGAAGTGCGGCGTAAGTAATGGTCTTGATGGCAATGAAGAGGACAATGATGATGATGATGATGATGCAAGGATTTTAAAGGTCGGTTTAATTTTGTAAACTAAGAATTTTTTTAGTCTTGCTTCGTAATCTAATAATAAAAATGTTATTTAAAAAAAATTCTTAAAAATTAGGTGCATCTTATAGTCTGTAAAATACGGTAAAGATACTAAACAGTTTGGTTATTATTGAATTTACAAACAGAGATGAAATTTCAAAGAAAGCATTTCCAAGAGAACCCTACTCCAAATAAATAACAATTCCAAGAGTAAATAAAGTTCCCATATGTGAGTCTACATAAAAAATTGTGCATTTTTTACATAAGAACATAGTTTTTCCCGGCTTTGAGAATTGATATAGTATTCTCGGGAGACTAGCTGAGTAATCAAGGTGTTTTCACATGATATTTCGGCAATTTCTATGGCTATATCAGAAAACTGAGGGGAAGGGAGGGTGTAGAGATGCTTATAGATAAGGATGGGGAAGTAGTTACTGAGGATTTGAAAAAGACAGAGATTTTAAGTAACTGGTTTAGTGAGAGCATTAGGGACAATGAATCAGAAACGGGAAGGTCTAATTCGGAGAACGAGCTTAACAATACAATTAGAAATGAAGATACTAAAAATTTGAAATTCATCCTGAAGAAATCATGATGGAAATAAGCAAGCTGACAGGAGGAGGATGAGGAGGGTAATGGGAGTGTACAGGGCGTATACTGGCAATGAGGCATGGAAAGATATTGCAGTAGGTATGAAAAGTAGTGCATGGAAGGGAAAAGATAACCATGACCACAAGCTGGCAATCTATTTCAGGAACAAGGGTGTGGGAAGATTTTCTTTTTTAGGTAAGGGTGTCAGGGATTGGAATGAGTTACCAAGGGGGATGATGAATAACTTACCGAAAACGTTAAAAGAATTTAAAGTTAAATTTGTAAAGGGCAAATGTAGGTGGGTGCAGGATAGGGAAGTTGGGTGTGTAGGGAAATTGCCACCGGAGCGTGTGCTCCATTGCAATTTAATTTAATTTAATAGCGATACAGCTAAATTCCTTCCCAGCCGCTGTATCAAACATAACAACGTTGGTTCATTCCAGAGATTACATTGCACAACAAATCAAAAAATATTGCATTAAAAAAAAAAAAAAAAGCAGTAAGGTTACTGTAGTGTTCACTGCCTTTTTGGCCGCTCTTTGTTCCTTGAATTATTAAATTAGGCGCCTCAGAACTGTCAGTCCCGTTTGAAACTCTGTGATCGACATACAGGAGCACAACTTGAATGCACTGCTGCCAACCACTTGGCTTCGAATATCCGTAGATGGCCGTCAAATTTTCCTTAGATTGGGTGCAAAAATCCAGAACTGAAAGACAATAATTATTGAAGTGAGAGTCAAAATTAAGAATACTTTTTTATTTTATACAGCGTCACTTTCATCACTGCAACTGCAGCTGCTGTGCCAAATCTCGTTTTTTTTTGGTGTTGTTTTTTTTTTTTATTTTGGGCATCATATATTTTCTTTGTTGACATTAAATTTAGGATATCTACTGTAAATGGAAATTTTAACTACTGCGACCATTTGATTCTCGAATATTGGTTTTATCAGAGTCACTGCTTAGTAAGCTGAGCCAATGAGCGTGACACCGTGTCTAAAGAGTGAGTCGGTTGTTCTGTATTACGGTCTTTTAAAAACCAAAATCAAACAAAATATGAGCTTTATTTCAATCGTTGGTTACACGAGTGGTTGCAAGAAAACGATTCACAATTATTGACAGTTCTGTAATACATTAACACTACCCACTGATAGTTTAACAAAACACCAATATAACGAAAAATAAACAAATAATAAAAAGTATAAAACTCCGTAGATTTTTAACAAAATCCGAAAATCCTAAATTTATTATAAAATTTCGTAGATCTGCGGATAAATCCGTAGATTTGGCAGCACTGCTTGCATGTCTTCCCATTACGCAGTACTGGATTAGCCACGTAGCAGGAGTTGGGGAGCGTGCATAAAGCACGTGGCTCCATTTGTTCACGCGCCTTGACGGGTCCCACGCCTCCTAGGGTTAACGCTCTCACCTCGTGGCCGTGGGCTCGAATCCCCGCCCAGGTATCCAGATTAAGTTTTCCATGTTTTTCCAAATCAGTCCAGGCGAATGCCGGGATGCTTCCTTCAAATAGGCCACGGCTGAATTCCTTCCCGTTCCTTGTCCCAAGTCCCATCCCGCCTCTAATGACCTTAGCCGTCGACGAGGCGTAAAACCATAGCAAAAAAAAAAAAAAAAAATCCTAGGGTAGGGGCCCGCCCTGCCATTACGGCTCTGTAGAGTGCGACCCTTATAGTATATTCTGTCAGACGAGATTCCTTTTGCTGCGTACAGTTGCAGTGATGTGTCCGTTCCTTCTCACACTATTATTACCCGCCAGTGTGGCAGCGGGACCTGGTCCGAGTCCTGAACCCTCGTCCTGATGCGGTTTCCCGTAATCACCTACACAACAACAAAATACACTCACCACACAGAACACGGGCAGATGGCTACATGGCTCCCCTATTGGATCAGGTCCACCACTACGTTACGAGCAGGCGTGGTGATTAAAATAAAGGCGTCGCATCCTTAATAGTGCTCGCAGTTTCCGGAACTCAATTCGTCATCGAAACTGATTTGGAAAAGAAAAGCAGAAATTCGTGGTGCGAATACAGTGTTCCACTGGCAAGCTTGAGGCAGGGCCGTACTGTCATGACGTCACTTGATATTACGTAATATCTCGTGACAGACGCAACGCTTGAGAAGTTATTTAATGTACTTCGTGGTTGTCTTAGGGTACGTGCAGTAATTATGCGTGGTTAAGTGGGGGGGGGGGGGAGGATTCCGGCGTAATTTCACGAAGGTGGGGGTCAACGGAAATGTCACGTGAGCTTTTGAAATTATGGAAGGGCGGCAGAGCTAAAAAAAATTCACAGACGACAGAATGTCGACTTGAGGAGGGTTTAAGGTCAAGAAACGACGTCGATATTGACTTTAGGGCTATAACCGCCCTCGGAAGTAGGGGGGGGGGGGGGAGGTCCTTGATTACGAAAAAACACGCCAAGTCATTAATGCATGCCCCTTATGAGCAATATATTGCATTTGTGAATAGTTGTAACATAAATGAATTAATTAATATTTTGCTGATTTTTTTGCAAAACCAAACATGTGTGTGGAGCCTGTTGGGTGACGGGTAACGCTCTAACCTGGTGCTCGTGGGTTCGAATCCCAGTCCGGGCATCCAGATTTTAGTTTTCCCTAATCACTCCAGCGAATGCCGGGATGCTTCCTTCTAAAGGCCATGGCCGAATTTCTTCCTGTTCCTCGTCCCCAGTTTAATGACATAGACGTAAAGCCATAATTCCGCGCGCCGCATATAAAATTATATATCCCGATATAGATTTAGTCCCACCTTTGGAGTCAAAACTGAAACATAATGAGTAATTATTATTGTTTTACTATTTTTCTTACATGTAAACTTAGGTAATGTAATAATAATGATGCTAACAATATCTGTCATATATTCGCATAGAATATTATTTTAAAATCAAAGTTTTCTAATAACTTTGGCAGTTAATTTTTGAATATATGGATGCACAAATAATTTATTTTTTAATATATTGGTTTTAACTACTTTGGCCATTGTAAATATATTTTGTAATAGTGTTATGAATCTCGCAGGCCCCTAAGCTGACTCCTATCACAACTGAGTTTCTTCTCGTGAGAACGAAATGAAACGCGTTCGGCGAATAAACAAACCAACGACAAATTCAACTGAACTGGCAAAAGAAAGCACTATATACATTTATTGTTTATAATATGAATATAAATATAATTAAGTAAATATGTAAGTAAATCATAAAGATATCTGTTTTTTGTCGTTATGTAATTTATTGTTCTGCCGTGTTCAGGATTTAAACCTTTATTTCCTGTTAGACGCGTGTTTCCCAGGGCCACGTAGTTCTGTGAGTTGCCGCCAGGGCGTTCTGCTTGTAGCTCAGTTCTAGTGCTGATTTTGATGGCAGCGTTGGAGTCTGTTTGAAGCATACTAACACTTTTTTCAATATTCTGCGTATTTCCATTGAGCCTTATTGAAGCTACAATATCTGAGTTGCGTCTTCTCACTTTGTCAGCATTTGTGAATAAGACCTGGAACTAAACGAGCAGCAGTTTACTTGAATAAGGAATGTCAGACATTACCGTCCAGGGGATACATTTAACACTAGTTACGAACTCTCTCATGTAAATATTTTATTTCATCTCTCAAACCATTACTTCGTGTATTTTTCTCCGTCAAAAACTTACGTAAAAGTTAATACGGGAACCTTGTATTATTATTATAATTCAACTTGTAACATTTTTTTTTTTCTGAACCATACAGAAAGTTTTTTTTTAAAAAAAAAATCTCTAAAATTCACAACTTTTCTGTGAATCTATGGAAAGTAACAAATTTTTTCATCATTTAACCCTTAGTTGTGAACACGCAAGATTTTTTTCCCCCGAAGTTATGTATAAATGTATTTGTGTGGTAAGCCAGAGGCTAATAAGGGAGGAAGGAACCAGTCTGGCTGCAGACGCCGTTGTAGATACAGCGCA
>JARYHS010006964.1:5979090-5997577 GCA_031002005.1 Vandiemenella viatica
ACATACTTTTAGATTCTTTAATAACCTGTATAGGCTTGATTATTATTGTGTCAGGGATTGTAATGAGTCACCAAGGGAAGCGATGAGTAGTTCACTAAAAGGCCGAAGGCTTTTAAATTCTAATTGGCAAAGGCAGATGAGTGGGAGAATTGAACCAGTTTTATCAATAGTATTATATAACAAAAATAATTGGATAGTGTATGCTAATTACCACTTGAGGAATATGTCCGTCGCTAATAAATTCAAATCATCTCAACTGATCTCAAACAATAAAATATAAAAAAAAAAGAAAGTGTGCAAATTCATGTAACATTAAAATTACAATTCGGAGTTAAGGTTTATAGCAATTAAAAGTATTTTTTTTTGTAAATGTTTTTCTTATTAGTATGAGTGATTGAAATATGAAGGAACTGGATAAACATATTGAGATGTATCGTGGATCTTGGATTTTTAGAAATCTAGAAATTTCCTGCCGTTTCCATTGCCGTGGATTTCTTGAAAAATAAATTGTTGGCGTATACGTAAATTTTATGTGTCGACAGAATTAGTGAAAGGCTGGCAACAATGTAGATTTCAGAAAGATCTCATCAAGGATTTTGAGTAAGAAGAAATTGAGAATGGAGTTCTTTCTCTGGGGCATTGAGTATCACTGTAGCTGAACCTATCAGCTGTTCTCGTGGACTGTTGTTATTTTGCTGTGGAGTTAAATTGCGTTTTACTCTCTCGAGACGACAGAAGCAGGTGACATGGAGCCAATAAATGCTGTGTATATTCTGGAAGAGGTAGGTTTACAGCTTACGGAGTCACAGTACAGCTTACACACCTCACTAGTCTGCTATTCATGTGGTTGGTAATGAATTGCGAATTATCACATTTTGCTCGTTAAGCTGTATGAGCCGACCACATGATGTTCACGATACCTTTAAATAAGTTGTGTTTGATCGTCGAAAAATACATGAGCAACTGCATTTATAGTAACTAAACAATGTTTGTCACTGTTTAACTGTAATAAATCGGCGGACGAAACCAAAGAAAAAAGTTCTTTTTTGCAGCAGTTACTGCGCAATGCATTTTTTTATGAAAATTATTACAGACAATATAACTGAAATACCGTTTACTATGTTTGTATTCTACAGTGACTGGTATCAGTGTTTTCGTCTGTGTTTATTGATTATCTGAATATGTTAGAAAGCTCTTGACGAAAACCTATTTCTAGTTGTGTGAAAATTGGTTTCTTGAGTATCTTGCTTTCCATTTTCAGTTAAATATGAAGTTCTTAAAGTGTATTTTATATTTACTAGTTAAGGAATGTAATTGATTGATACATTCTTGTGTTTAACGGACAGAATATTGGAAAAGATTCACTTTTCAGTCTAAGCTACACATATAGAGTTCACATTTGTTAGTATCCACATGCTGCTAACTGAATTATCCTGCACAAGTCTACTGATAAATTATTCACATGTGTTGCATTAGGTAGGGGTGTGTTTTTCAGTGAAGTGTTCTGCATATGTTTCAAATCACATACTTATATTTTGCTTCAAATAATATAGTTGTGGTGGTCCTGTAAAATCCTGCTCTTTAGTTACTTGCTAGTAATAACTGAAGATGGTATGGTACAAAATATTACTTACATATTTCTGTTGAAATATATACAAGGATATAATATAGAAGTTATTTCTGTTATGTAGGTGAACTGTAACAAGTAATGTGCTATTCCTTACTGTAACTGACACATAACCATAGACCAAGGTGTGAGATATATGATAGATTGCGTTTCATGATGAGAACAATTTGTTTCACCTCTTGCAGCCTCAGTGGTGGTTTACATTAAGTTGTGTCTGCTTGTGTTTACTGTCGCTGTTGGTGCTTTGAGACATGAGTATATCTTGATAATTACAGCTGGTAGAAATAAACAGTTCTGATGTCAAACTAACTATTCTTATCAGTCTCATACTGGCTCGTAGATAATAGTAACTTCAACTCTCTTCCTTTTTTTGTTGCTGCTGTAAAAATCACTGCTTTTCCTCCTTACAATTCTGTCTACTGCTTAAATTGACATTGTGTTTGTATAGTCATTATGAAAACACAGCGACTTTATGACATGTCCTGTTGTCGAATCACTGAGTTTGTATTATAACATCCTCACCACGAAGTTGTGAAGATTATATCAATTTTGACCTGCTGAGGATATCTCACTAAAGATGGAGTTTACTCTTGATAGGTAATTGACTGTCAATTTATATATCAATCATAGAACTCCATATTTACTTTCATGTAATTGGTAAAAAATATAGTTAGCATCATGTATATGATTTTCTTGTTGTTTCTCCAGGTCTATTGCAGATCTTGATTCTGTTACATCATTCACTAATGACACCACTACCACTTACTCCAATCCCACCACAGGGAAACATTACCCGTCATTGGTCATGCTACTTGTGTGACAACACACCTGATATATCAACTTACATGCTCCATTGCTCCAGTTCATATATAGGCCTCTCTACTAACCCACTTGCTGTCAGAATGAATGGCACAGCATCCAGTATATACTAACAATGAGGCCCATCCAGTTGCATAACATGCCAGTTCCTACAAACTGAATAATTTTTAACATCTGTTTCTCAATTAGGGCAATCAGAGTTTTCCCTGATAACACAACCTCCTCTTAACTATGTAGATGGGAACTAGCCTACCAGAATTTCCTGGACACCAGACATCCTCCAGGCCTCAATCTCCAATAAATTCCTTCCTCCAGACCCAAACCCTTATTATCTCTACTATTTATATTTCTTTTACTTTATATTTTATTTTTCACTTGTAGTTATTCAAAATTTGATTTATACATGTGTCCTCACTTTATTATTTGTTGGTCTGACACTTTCAGTGAGTATACCATCAAAAGTATTGATTATCGATACAATACTTGAACTCCCCTCCGCCCTGCACTACCATTCGCACCAGCGACGCCATTCACCAGACGGTGTGCTCTGTGTATGCATCTGACTCCACCTGGTGTCTCAATTCTGTACGCCGAAATATTGCGGTTCTTTTTTTTTTTTTTTTTTGTCATTCCCAGCCGCCTTTGGCTGTGGTAATTTTTGGGTCATATTTCCCTATCCTTCCTTAGTTTTTTACTATTATACTTTTGGAGTTGATGTTAGTTGCCTTTCTAAGGTAAGCTGTATTTCTTTTTAAATGCTACATTTATTTAGAATAGCAGTTTAGTAGTAGTTTTTGCCTTCTTTTGAAAGTTAATTATTACCATTTCTCCTGAATCACCCTTGTATAATACACAAAAGATCATTCTTAATGTACATATGATAATTTGGCATTGGCTTTTGTAATTAAGAAAGGCTATACAAACAATCAGTAAGAGCTTTCTTGTAGCCCCTTATCGAATTATTTTATTATTGATTGCTGCTGTATACTGGATTTTTTACTATCACCATAATTGACCTTTCGCCTCTGAGGAAGCTTACATTGCCTGTATGAATGTTGGGCTTGCCATCCTGGTCTGATCTTGGTTATGCTGTCCCCTTTTCTATTTCCCATGGTTTCTATAGATTACTTTAGGTTAATTTTGTGCTTCTTCCTTCATAATTGGATGGCTAAGTTCCTTCCCATTCATTGTCATCAATCCTTTCTCAGCCCCAATGGTATCAACAAGCCATAACACTACAGATATAAAAAGAGAAAAACCCTCAATGGTTGTAAATTGCCTTTGTGTCCAATTATCCATATCATGCTATGATATATTTGGTAGATATGTATATCTCCCAATTCTTTCATATATAAAATTTCAAATAATTTTATCAAAAACACTCAAACTGGTAAATGCAAATTTGCAAACAGATTGAGTGAACCTGGTGGGCGAGCAGTAATGTCATTCAGTGTGATGTTTAGTGAATTGTAGGCTCTACGATCCAGATTTTGGTTTTCCATGGTTCCCCAAAATCACTTCATAAATGTTGTTATCATTTTCTTTATTACTTGATGAACAGTTCTATCCCAGTTCTAATAATCACGCTGTGGGCAAGATATGAGCCACTAACAAAAAATTAAACTATATTATCAAGAATTTGTTTATATACAGGGCGATTCAAGAGGAAAGATAAATATTGAAGGAGGTGCTAGTAAGTACAATATTGAGTAGATAGGTTCATGTAAGATGTATCCAATATCCATTCGCTGATACAGTTGTGGGAATGTTATGTTTAAAAGAAACCTCAGAAAATGATCAAGAGCACATAAAAAATTCTTTATTCATACAAAATCACACATAAATGTTTGAAAATCCACCAACAACTTCAGTACACTTTGCAACAGTAAGTGTAGCTCTTCTGAGTACGTCTTGGTGTACTTTTATGGGGTTGCAGAGTTTACAGTGCGAGCGAGTAATTCATCTCTTGTGTTTACTTTTATTCCCAATATTCTAGCACTTGTATCTCCAAAATGAATGAAAATCGGACAGGTGTATATTTGAACTTTTTTTTTTTTTTACTCAATTTTCTTCATTCTACCACATCTTTCATTATTCCTCATTCCTCCTAAATCACCCTGTGTAATAGAAGAGAATTCATTCTTTATATACATTTGATAATATTTCAGGGGATTTTATAAATGAAAAAAGGCTATATGAACAGACTTTCAGAGTTTTACTGTAGTCATTTATAGAATTATTTTCGTTTTATTAGACCAGTATGTTTCAGTTTACAAGTGTTTTGGACTTGAGTATTTTCATGTTGTTTGCTTGTATTGAGGTTTGGTTTCATGTTACCTAAAAATAAGGGCCATTAACTTTTCTAAAACAACTTTTCATATTTTTATTGGTGTTATACTTCCTACATTCATGTTGTTGATTTCCCTCTTTTTTAAATTATATTCCTAATTTCTTATATTTATCATTACTGCCTTTTTTTCAGAATATGCTGGAAAATCCTGAACAAGAGAATATAAAAATAGGAACCTGTTCCTGATAGGTAAAGTATTTCCTTGTTATTAAACAGTAAGCTGCTGTTGTAGAAATTTATGTTACTTTTAAAGTCTAATGAAGACGTATTACAGTATTATAATTTAGATTATTATGCCTAACATATGACATTTTTCTATGGTGAATAATTTACCTGTTGCTGATAAAACTCAATATTAGCGTAGCAAGTGTCTTAATATTGAATGTTAAAGTTTTATATTTTTCTGGGCACAAATAAAGCTAAGTAATTCAATTTAATGTATCATTAAAATATTTAACTCACTTAACAGCAAGTACATTTTTACAGATTAATTTACTTTTATCATATATGCATGTGGTCATAGGCCAAGAGGGAGGGAAAACATTTACTTTGTTAACTATGGCAGAATCACACCAGGTATGGAGGGTGAGTGGTAACACCCTGGCCTCGCATGTGGGAACACACAACCTCGAGCCCTATGCTGCCATTCAGATTTGGGTTTTCCATGGTTTCTCCAGATCAGCACAGATGAATGCTGGGTTGATTCCTTTGAATTGGCTATGGCCTAATTCCTTGCCATTCCTTGCTCCCAGTCCATTCACACCACTAATCACCTCAACTTCTCTGAGGCGTAAAGCAATAATCAATAAAGGTGGAATCTTTAAGTTTAATAGCTTTTGTCAATTATATGATATAATGCTGGAAAATTTCATTGCATTTAGTGGAAACATATCACTTGAAACGTTACATAGCTTGTACACTTTTTATGAATTTATATGTAATTATTTTTTCTCTTTCAATTATTTTAGCAGTTTATTTTTGCCAGTATTTATATTGCATAGTTCCTCAAGTAATTGATGTTTTTGTACCTAATCATTTAGACTTTTACTGCCTAGTGCATTATTGTTTTTCCCATCAGCCTTTCTCGATGGAAGTATCTGATTCCCATGTTTTTCCTTGGTTTCTTCAATTTCCTCTTTTTTTTAAAAAAAAAAAAAAGAAAGAAGAAAATAAGCAGGGAACCAACCCATTTCTAAACACTTTCCTGGATGACCATGGCTTTTCTCTCAGGGTCATCCATCCCTAGCCAAGTAACTCCAGACTTAAGGAGCATGAAGTTTGTCTTCACCTCTTCCTGTTAGGAATAAAAGTTGCTTCCATATATCGTTTGCATTGGCCAGAAGTCATGACTTCAGTATGGGTGACTCATTATTATTAGTATTATCACTTAACTAGTTAATTAATTTATTTATATACTGTTTGTTTTAGTATTCCAGACCCTTTTGTTATATTAATAATTTTATCACCAAATGCGATATATATATTTGTATATAACATCTCAGTCTTTCAAAACATATTGATAATTCACTTAGTCATGTGATAAACTTCGGCATGTTCACACCGCCCGAACCTCATGACTCAGCTTCTATTACGTGAATAAGGTGAAAACTGAAATATTGTATACATCTGTGTTTGTCATATATGTTTTTCACTAATCGCGACCTTCATCTTTGGTGAGTGATGAGTCATTTTCCCTTTCCTTTGTCATTTATATAGCCTAAAAACAATTTCAATTTTTCTTTGTTTCATTTGTATAAAGTATAGCAGTTTAACATATATCTGGTAAATGGAACTGTAATTGGTTTTTAATGTATCATGTGCTGTATATAGCTTAAGTCATAAATTTTAGTCGTATATCCTTAGTAAAGGATCTAATTTTTTTCTCTTTGCAGGGCAACAATTAGATTTCAACAAAACCCATCTCAGTGTCGTGACCAAGAGGATACTGGTGTGGTAGAAAACACATCTGCTACAAGGCCACTGCAGTTTGTGTGTGCTAAATGTCTGCAAGTTTACAATGCAAGGGATTTGCTAATAAGACATGTATTCTGCCATTACTCACTTGTAAATACTCCACAGTATATTTGTGAACAGTGTGGGCTGGTTTTCACAGATCTGTCAACATTGTGTGCCCATACACCTTATCATAACAGTGAAATTACTTTGAAGCAAGAAAGAGAATCACAAGTTGTGTGTGCTATTTGTGCACAGGTGTTTTTATCTTGGAGTTCTCTAACAAAACATGTATTTGAACATCTCACAGCTGTTTCCTGCCCATCATATGTCTGTATGCATTGCCGACAAATATTTAAAAATTTGACTGGGCTTCATCTGCATCAGGACTCCATACATCCTCCTTCCTTATTTTTGCAAACAAGGTAAGATTGAGCCATCCTATTTCTGTTTATAGATAATGCTTATACTTTACAGTTATAGGTTTTCATTTAGATTTTTTGCTTAATATCAACGTATATTAGATCAAAACTATGTGTCATTATTGAAACAATGGCTGGAGGCTATGGTACATATAAATACATGCAACCTGCGAAACCTCCCATATAATATACCAGTTAACATGCAACCACTGCCTGGCTTCATATATAGGGTTGAACCTAAATCCACTTTCCATAAGAATAAATGGCCACTGATAGACAGTATTCACGCAGAACACAAAGCACCCAGTTGCTGCTTATCACCCATGACTCGAATAATTTCAACTCCTGTTTCACGGTGCATGCTGTTAGAGTCGTCCCAAACATTCGCAGCATCTTCTTTCTCCGTATTTTAGACCTGACGTCTTCAGAATTTTTATCATCTTCTCCTGCTTAACATTATCAAAAGCTTTTTCAAAATCAATAATTATCATAAAAGTATCTTTATTTTTCTTGATTTGCCCTACAAGTATTAATCTTTAGGCCAGAATTACTTCACTTGTATGACAGTTTTTCCTATACTCAAATTGATCTTCACCTGCTATCTCTTCTACTACCGCTTCCATTTTTCTATATATTATTCTGATCAGTAATTTTGAAGCCTGGAATGTCAGACTTATTAGTGCAGCAATTCTCACATTTATCAGCTTGTGCTCTCTTCAGAAGTGCGGAGATAGTACTTCTATTAAAATCAATTTGACTCTCTTCTGTTTCATAATTTTTGGATATAGTTTCAATAATCTTTCACTTCCTTCTTCTCCTAGGGATTTTAAGAGATCTGCAGGTATCTCATCTATCCCGACTGCCTCATTTGTTTTCAAATCATTCAAAGCTCAATCAAATTGTGTGAATCATCAAAATTGACATCACCTTTTTTTTCAATGCACTGTTGTTTAAATCCAACACCGTCATACTGTTTCTCTGTATATACCTTCCTTTGGTTTGTTCTATCTTCTGTACTTAAACGGTTTCCCATCTGATAAATTTTATGTTTATACCTCTTTTCTTTATATCTCCAAAATTATGTTTATCTTTCTATATGCCACACCTATTTTACTTATGACCATTTCCTTTTCTACTTTTTTAACTTTTTTCTTTTGCTTTTTTGCATTTACTGTTTATTTGATTTCTAAATTGTCTGTATTTCTTACTCCCTGTGTCAACGTAGGCATTTTTGTTCCTTGTTCTCTGATCCATCAACTCCAAAGATACTTCTGTGGTCCAAGGTTTGCAGGTGGTTTGTTCCCTAAAGTCTAATGTTTCTATACAAGTTTTGATTATTTCTCTCCTCATTCCTTTTATCCTCAGTTGAAGTTCATTAGAGTTATTTTTTGCCCCACATCTACTATCTTTGCAAATTTTTCCCTCCTGTTTGAGTCTGTTTACTTTAAGTCTGTTCTGTAAGTAGTGCTTCTTAATTTACTTGAACTTCAGCCTATCAGATTTTGGTTAGTCTATGTCTACTCCTGGATATGCTATACAGTCTAGAACTTGATTCCTGAGTATGTTTGACCATGATATAATTTGTTATCTACCTGTATCGCCTGGACATTTCCACATATAGACCTTTTATACATGGTTCTTAAATTGTCAGTGACAAGTTTATATTTTTTACAAAATTCTAACAACCTGCTCCCTCACTCATATCTTTCCCCTAGACCAAAATTCCCAAAAGTATTACCCTCTTTTCCTTCTCTTAACCCTTTCGCGGCTACGAGTGCCGAGCGTCCTGCCTCCCCGGTGGCTGGGGCGAGCGGACCCACCGTGTGCCTGGCCGGCGGGCGGCTGAGTGGTCCGACAACCGCTGCAGGCTACGGCCGCTCTGGGCTAATCGCGCGTTCGTAGCCACAGGAATAATTCGGGGCTCAAATACCAATTGTCTAAATAAGTGGTATGACCTTTATTGAAGTATGGCAATAATAAATTAACAACATCGCCTGATATTCCCCAATCAGCATTTCCAGTTTCTATTTCCGTGGCGGCACCAGTATATACAATATAATCCAGAATATAATTGATTTGTACGTCACAAAGAACGAAAATTTTAATGCCAAAACGGCTACGTTTATTTGGTATGTACTGCTTGAAGCGGAGCTTTCCTTTGAACAGTAGCAGACTTTCGTCGATCACTAGATTCTCAAAGGGTACTACAGCTTCGCGGAATTTATTTTCTGTGTGATCTACAATGAGACGTATTTTCACAATAATATCTTGAGATGTGGTGGAATTGTCACTGAAGTGCAACAAACAGCAGGATCAACTTGTACCGGTCCCTGGCCATTATGTTAGAAAATATTGGTGTTTTAAGCAAAGAATCTTTCGACCAATATTCATTTACTTCTAACTTCTTACTTCTAGGCATAAGCAGCGAACACGCTAGGAAGCAATAAAATTCTGCTGGCTCTATAGGCTTCCAGCGTGCTAATCTACTGGGTGCAGTCGTCATTTTTTCAGTTTATAATAATTATTGATCTGTGTACAGATGGCAGAAACAAATTCCATGTACATGAAGTACAAAAAGAAATCTAAATGACTTGCTGACTCTTCGAAGTCTACTTTCAACCCACTAAATGTGTTCACAAAACGGTGTCATTTCGTCACAGGATGATTCTCCGACCAGTCATACTTCCTTTTTCCCGACGAAGTTTCACTTACTTCATTTCCTTTTCCGTCTTCAGAGGAAGAATCTTCTGTTCGTGTTGTCGTGGATTCAGCATTACATCCAGACGTATCCAACTCTTCGTCGGAAGAAAACTCTGGAGTATCACTACAATCTTCGTCGCTACTATTCATGAGGATATCCATGATTTCCTTGTCCGATATACTGCGTCCCGACATGGCAAAGGCTACAGATACGAACGCTGTCGTCTCACCAGAAGAAAAAACAGAACTGGCCGAATGTTAGACTCGTAAGCAGTAAGGGCCCACGGGGAGGTGAAAACTAAAGTATTTTCCTACAGAAAGTCCAGAGTATAACAGTGTTCTCAGAAATTCTCAGTATTCTCAGAAATGCGGTCAACAGCAATTAGCCGTTTACCTGCTTCCGAGCTCGGGCGTATATGTATGCCGTTAGCCGTCAGGACTTCCCGCCTGCCGGGCGTACATGTATGCCGTTAGCCGTCTGGTCTTCCCGTCCGCTGGGCATACATGTACGCCCGTAGCCGTCTGGTCTTTCTAGCGGCAGGGCATACATGTATGCCCGTAGCCGTGAAAGGGTTAATACCACATTCCATTCACCAATGATTATTAGATTTTCCTCCCGTTTCATATTTTCAATTAATTCTTCAATTTAAGTGTATGTTTTCCCTGTTTCTTCATCATCTTCCTTGTGACATTGGCAAATACACTTATACTAATGTGACTGAAGCAGGCATAGTTTCTACCTTCTTCAAAATATTTCTGTCACTAATCTCACCCGTTTTCCTGTTCTCTTATTCATTACAAATTCTACACCAGTAACACCACCTACAGCTTTTGTATTGATTATTCTGTGTTCTCAGACCACAAATCCTGTGCATCCTTCCAGGTATTCTCTCTAGTCCCAATGACATCTAACTTAGGTCGTTCCATCTCCCTTTTTAATTTTTCTAACCTACCTGCGCTATTCAGACTTCTAACATTTCTCGCTGCTACTCGTAGAATGTTTCTATCCATTCTAGTGACTCCTCCCAGAACAGTCTGCACCTGGATATCAGATCGGGGAGGGGGGTGGGTGATTTTACCTCTGGAATATTTTACCCAGGAAGAAACCATTATTCTATTTGTAATTTAAGAGGATTACACATCTTTGGGATACCCTTAGGTCGTTAATCTAGTGGCTTCCAGTTTCCAGGAATAATTGATTATTTCTAATTTATCCTCCTTTACCTTATTTCAGTCACCAGAGCCTCATCCCTGCTCCACATGAAGGAGAGATTGACATTTGGTAGGAAGCAGCTAATAACCAGTACATCCCTGTTACAATTTCTAATTAGAATATTACTGATCCAGTCAGCATTTAGCCTTTTTTATGATTCAGTCAGATATTACTGTGTATATATTTTTCTACATACAGTGGATATTTATGGAGTTGATGTTACACAATTCTTTTATTAATACCCTGTGTGGTAGAGGCTTCTTTCAGATACTTATGAAATTATATTTCACTTTAGGCTATTGTTTTACAGAATTAGAATAAAAAGAGCTGCTTGGACTAAGGATCATTTGAAATGATTTCCTCAAACACTGTGGAATTTAATTTGAGCAGATTACTAAACTGATTTTATTTAATTCCTATAGTATGACACAGTACACAGTTTCATCACAGGATATGTGGATCCTTAAATCAAAATAAAGTGTCCTATACTTAAATTAATAGACAGTCAGGTTTCGTGCTAACTACACACAAAAAAATTTGTGAAATTCCCCTTGATAACAACTGATCTTTAATTATAATGTGGCTGAGTGTAATAGCATGATATGTTTGTATAAACTATGATTAGCACATTTGATTATTAATAACTTTTAGTTTCATTTATACCAGGTGTCTATAGTGAAGCAGTATCTAGCTAGTGACTGACATCACTTTATCTCATAATGTTGACAGCTGAATTCTCAGATGTGCTTTGGTTGATATATAGTGGCTAGAAAAGATTGATTCTAAAGGTCTGAAGACGGTTAAAACTAGAAATTATAATAGATCTGTATCGATCATTGGTAATTATAGATATAATATGCCACTGTCATCAAGACAGCATAAATGAAATGACACTAATAACAGTTAGTGTCCATATTGAGGAAACACCATTCCAGTTTCCAGTACTAAGTATAGCTGATTGGGTAATTTGCTCATATATTCTAAGCAGTTAAGCTTTGTTTTTGAGAACTTGGCCAGCTGGGAGGCTAGAAAGGTACAAGGCATTTGGCAAGTCTGGTACTTATGTAGAAGATGGCATGGGAAAACTATATCCCTGAAATATCATGCAGAAACAGAGTGTTCACAGGGCATGTTACTGTAAAGCAGTGTATTCATACTCTACACTATAAAAGACTTTATTGAAAAGAGTTATATTACAATGTAACACTGGCAATAAACTTATTAATTAATAATCTTTAAATACAGCATAATACATTTAAAATATAATCTCATTTATTAAAATCATTTCGGTGATACTAATATTTATTTGTATTACAGGCTATTTACAATGTAAGAGTTGTAACAACACAATCTATAGTGTTATTAGAATATATTATATTCTAAAGCAAATTCACTATGCCTTATGTTTTTATTAGCTGTTATAACTCAATAATTACTCAGGCTGTTTCTGCTTTTGCTGCCTAATCATTTAGAGACACATTAAAACAATTTATGCAATTATAATGCACTATAAAAACTAAAATCTTGCCAACTGAGATGGTACTAAAATAAATGACTTTGATCTCTGTATGCTTGATCAGCATATTCAATAAAGTGATTGAATTTTTGCTGCACAGAAGTTCAAATTAAATTTATTGAATAACTAAACTATTGTACTGTATAACGGAAGTAATACAAACTACAAATAATGATATTAAACCTAACATAGTGATCCTAGTTTGTATATAGAGTTTATACCATTTTAACATTAAATCTTATATTTACAAGAGGATGTTAGTATATCCGAGATTAATAGACGTTGACACTATTTGACCAATCATGATGAAAGTTGACACATGCATTTCTTTTTTATGGAGAAGGTTTATGACCAAAAAATTGAAAAAAACCACTCCAACCCCCTTTTTACAACACTTAATTTTTTTATACAATATAACACTTTTTTACGTGATTTTGTTGGAATCCTTGTACACAGTATATACTTCAAAATAAAGAGAAAAACCCAACTCCTCTCCCCCGTTACATCCCCTCAGCAGTTTTATCAATGTTCTTTACACAAAGCTACAGTCAACACCGTTTGACAGATTGCCATGAAAGTTTGCATGTATATGTATTTTTCATGGAGAAGTTTTCTAACAGAAACCACTTCCTTTTCCCTTTTAACACCCCTGATTTCTTATGTAAACCCACATTTTTTTATCCGATTTTGATGAAACTTTGCATATATACCTTAAAAGAAACAGAAAAATACCTGTCCACATTAGTTTTAGTAAAACAAAATCTCTCTCCCTCTTTCCATTCCCTTAATTATTGTCAATATTCTTTATACAAAGCTACAGTTTATATTTGATTTTGAAGGAATTTTGCACACTTTTACAGGATGATTATAATTAAAGTTTAAGTTTCAAAATGCTCTTAAAAACGAACCACTGATTAGAGTGACATCAAAATTGAACAGCGTATTTTTTCAACAGTTTACTCAAGCTTGCTAATCAACTATTTTTATATATGATTACAACATGATCTATAGATAAAGGAAATAGAAAAGTAATGCCAAATACATGAAAACTATAAAATAATAATACTTCATATCTTGGAGCTGTGGGGCTGTAATTGTGTAAATACAAGTTCTTTTAATATTATACATAGCTTATTAGAAACCTTATTATGCTAAACTTACCAATGTTACTTTGTTTCTAGGTGTCATCAAGTAATTCCTATTCATGATCTGCAGCAGCCTTACACTTCCGAAACATGTGGGAAGCCTTTTGTGAATTCTGACATCCTAATAACTCATAAAAGAATCCATAAGAAAGACCGGTCTTATGCTTGTGAAGTTTGTGGAAAATGTTTTACTGCTAATAATAACCTTACAAAACATAAAAGAATTCATACAGGTGAGCGGCCTCACTCTTGTGAAATTTGTGGAAAAACGTTTACACAGGCTAATGACTTAGTAGTACATAAAAGAATTCATACAGGTGAGCGGCCTCACTTTTGTGAAATTTGTGGAAAATCGTTTACACAGGCTAATCACCTAGTAGCACATAAAAGAACTCATACAGGTGAGCGGCCTTATGGTTGTGAAATATGTGGTAAAACGTTTACATGGGCTAATAACTTAGTACTACATAAAAGAATTCATACATGTGAGCGGCCTTATGGTTGTGAAATTTGTGGTAAAATGTTTACATGTGCTAATCACTTAGTAGTACATAAAACAATTCATACAGGTGAACAGCCTTATGGTTGTGAAATTTGTGGGAAAACGTTTACACTGGCTAATCGCTTAGTAGTACATAAAAAAATTCATACAGGTGAGCGGCCTTATGGTTGTGAAATTTGTGGGAAAACGTTTACATGGGCTAATTGCTTGGTAGTACATAAAAGAATTCATACAGGTGAGCGGCCTTATGCTTGTGAATTTTGTGGAAAAGCTTTTTGTGTCAATAGTCACCTTATATTACATAAAAGAATTCATACAGGTGAGCGGCCTTATGCTTGTGAAATTTGTGGAAAAGCTTTTTCTGTCAATAGTCGCCTTATAATACATAAAAGAATTCATACAGGTGAGCGTCCTTATGCTTGTGAAATCTGTGGAAAATCATTTACACAAACAGGTCACCTCAAAGCACATAAAATAATTCATACTAACTAGCGTCCTTGCACTTGTGAACTTTGTGAAATCGTTTAAGGATTCTTCAAGTTCAAAATACATAAAAGAGTTAATTCAGATTAGCATTCTTAGGAATTGTAGAAAATTATTTACACCATCATGTAGCTACATAACATTAAAGGAATCCTTGTCAACTACCAAACTTATGCTTGTAAAAATTCTAAAGAATTGTTTGTGAACTGTAGTTATGTAACAATACATAAAAGTATTCATAGTGGCGAGAAGCCTTATTTTTTGTAGCTTTTGATATGTAACACACAAAAAATTATATGTAAATAAGGTGCTTCACGTTTGTGAAGGTTAAGGAAAAGTTTGTAAGTGGCCAGCTAGCTGTAAAATTCATGTAGAGTATATACTGGAGAGGTATTTTGTGCTTGTTAAATTTGTTTAGGGGTCAGGTAAAGTTATAATTTGTAACATAGCTGCAATATAAGGCTCAATATTTGATATGGCTAAATAATCATATAGTTGTGGACATTCCAGAAAATTGCATCTGTCTTATAAAAAAAAGTCTTGAGTGCCTTATGCTAGAAAAAATTGTTAGCACACACACACATATTATCTGTAAACCTCAAATAGCATAAAATAATCTATATTTTAATGGCCTTACAATTGTAGAGATTTTAGAAAAATTGTTTTTAGTGACCCTTAGCCCTGTAAATTGTGGTAAAATCCATTTCTCTTAGCAGTAATCCAACATTGCAGGTTCTAATGTTGTGGATTCTTCCATTTGTGTTGATCTTGTGCATGTTCAGGTGATACATTGACTAGATGCATGTCCTCCCATAAAGTATCCAGCCAGTGTTTCTTGGATGTCCCTCATGGTCTTTGCCCCTCCAGTCTTATGTCGAGTGCTGTTCTTGCCACTGATGTGTCGTTGTTGTATTGTACATGGCTGTACCATCGCAGATGACCCTAACACATTTTCTCAGTGGTTGGAGCCACACCAAATGCATTGACTCTGTTTCAGACATTTGCGAGTGTCTGACCATCTGAACATTGTTCTGTTCGCAGGTATTTGAAGTCAGATGACATTATGGAGTTTAACGCCATTGATATTAACTGACCCATCCCTTGGAACCCAACACTTCATGTGCTCGGTCTTCCAGACATTAAGGTGCAAACTGTATTAATCAAGGGAAGTTTTTCATCATTGGATTAGTTGTTCAGATTCTTACTTGACAGTTGCAGGTGACTATGATATCATCAGCATGGAGTAATTTCTTGGAGTGTGGAGTGAGCAGTTCTCCAGTAATGGTGTAAAGACAGAGGATAAATAGGAGTGGGTAAAAAAGCTGATCCTGGATGAACACCATCACTAATGGGGAAATAGAGTCAGAACTTTCTGCAGCATATCAAACATAACAGATGACAATACAATGTAATAGCTGGATCCATTTAATTTTTACCTCTGGTTCCCCATGCCGTTTCAGCGAGTAAGAGAATTGCTCTGTAGGTACCCTATTGAAACACTTTTCAAGATCCTAAAAAATGCTATGTGTACTGCTTTTCTCTTTCAATGTGTCTTACCATCAAAAGTTGTTTGGTATGAATACCATCAGTCATCCCTGTGCCTTTCATGGAACCACACTAATTTGGAGCAACCTTAACTATGCTTGGAAGGCTTGCACCCACAATACACTTAAAGATCGTCATTGCTTGGCGAAGTTAGTGAATCAGTCGTTAGTTAGGAGCAGTCTAAGCACATCACCCTTTCCTTTCCAAAGGGGTATTGTAACATTAGTGACCTAACTATGTAGTAAAATCCATCTCTACCAGCAGAAATTCCATTTTAATTTTTCTTAAGATTTTGCACCCTATCTTATAATTGTTTGGTTCTCATAAGAATCCATCAAGGTGATGGAAAATTTGGTTGACATGTCTGTTGAACACTATTTACTTAGTAAAATAGAACTGTGTTAATTTTACGGCAAATTGTGTAAAAAGAATTATATTTTGGAAAATATAATAGTTTATTTATGCTATCAATAATCTGCTGTATTTCATGTAATAGAAATTTGCATTTCTCAAAGTATTGAATTTACAATTTAAGGCAGTATACTCAGATTAGATTGTATGACATTAAACCTTAATTGAGGTGTATTTATTTCTTTTCTTTTTCCTAAGTTTGAAGTAAATGTCTATAAAAATTAATTTTTCGTTTGATGTATGGATTTAACTGATATTTATGTATACAATAATTTAGTAATTTTTATCAAGTATGAGTATTATTCTCTTTCATTATTGGTTATACTGTATGTGCTACAATTAAATGACTATTTGTCTTTATGACATCTGCCATAATAAGAATTTTCGAATGTTTAGTTACTGATTTAATATAAAACGCCTGACCACACTGTGATGTAATTTTAACTGAATTCTTGATTGATTGTTATTTATTTGCTATATCAGTTGTCTTATATTTTTTGTCACTGGATGTTTGTAAAGGTAGAGTCTTTGTCAAAAGTTATCTTGAGAGCATGCCACACTTTTTTTTTTACATTAAAGTTATTTTTATAATCAGTGACTATTCTTTAAGCTGATTCAAAAAATTGATTTATCCTGAATTGTGGGACATCCTGTCGCTGTTAAACAAAATCTTTATATTTAAATATTATTTTTAACCTTTTAGTTCACATTACTATGAAAGTTTTTTAAAGACAAATTTTATTTTTTAATTTTTAGTTCAGATTGTTTGAATAGTATATTTCTTACTTTTGCCTTTTTTCGCCAATCTCTCTTTTTATCTGTGTTGTAGCTTCATTTTTAATTATTATTCCTACGAGTAATATACAATTTAACAGTCAACCCTACCATAGATCCAATAGCAGAATAAATAACACCACTCTTCTATAATAGTACGAAATAGTTGGAAACAACGTTTCGTATACTCATTAATTAACATCACATTAAGCGACAGCCGAAACCATTGTAGCAGATGTATCAAAGTATCATCAATTGTGCATGGCAAAAGGTTCCGCAACAAAATCATTTTTCTGTTGTTAATATCAAAGTAATGAAGAATACCAGATTATTGTTATGAAATTATTGTGTTGTTTAGTGTTCTTAATACGTGTGCAAAATTTCTAAAAACTAAGATGCCTGGAAGTTGGTAATTAAATTATATGCAAGTGGCGAAATTGGCCGGGAAATCTCCAAAGGATCCAGCTGCCAAATAACGAAGATTTTCTCAAATTGCCACGCTACTGCACTAATGTCGCGGCTGCAGTTTAACTGTGAAATTTGAACCATGGGTTATCCTAATCTTTGCCACTTATAATAACTGTTAAAATTCCAACCGAAACCGGGATTCGAGCAGGGAATAGTCTGTTCGTCAGTCATGCCCCTAAACCAACTGATCCACCAAGGATGATGCGGAAAGTTGGCGAAAATGAGCCCCATCTGTTATAAGATGGTTAAATTACTTTACTGTTCTTACTGTCAAAGTAATGAGATTACCAAGTCATAGATATGTAATTATTGGATTGTCATCTGTTTCTTAATTTCTGTACAAAAAATCAGACAATTAAGACTTTCTGAAGTGGGTGAAAAATAAACTGAAACTTTCCTTATATTCAACCACCTTTAAGTTGTTACTGTCAATTTGGTGAGAGTGGAATTACTGAATTTTTATCGGCTCTTAATAAATGAGCTAAATTTCAAACAATTCGGACGTAAGGAAGTGGGTGAACACTGAAATTAAAAATTTTATTGCATGCAACCATTGTTC
>JARYHS010006964.1:5998577-6022258 GCA_031002005.1 Vandiemenella viatica
GGTAAGAAATACAAATTTGCGGAACGATATTTAACTCCTTCTGAAGTGCAAAAGATGTTGCCAGCCCAACCTGAACCTTTACAGCCGGGGTGGACCGGCAACTAACAATTTCGCGGACTTTATTTGCCAAAAGATCATAACATGCATCAATGAAGTTAATTGGTCCAATAAAATTTTCAGAATTTTGAATGGTTCCGGTATAGATTCTATTTTTAAAAGCACTCTGCCTATCTTCAAGGATTAAGCGCGTTGCGTCTGGACACTCACCCCTCGTTGCTGCACATGATATATTTGGCTGCTGCTGCCTGCTAGGACCTGCCACTCCTGAGCCCCGGCTGCTAGGGCCTGCCACTCCTGCGGCCTGCCTGCTAGGGCCTGCCACTCCTGAGCCCCGGCTGCTAGGGCCTGCCACTCCTGCGGCCTGCCTGCTAGGTCCGGGTGTTGGGTTTCGCCTATCGGTTGAGTCCTGCATTTCCCAAGGTCTCCACATAGGCGGAGCAGGTCCGGACTCGACGGCGGCATTCATGCCTGCGGGCGGCTCTGCAACGATAGAAACCAATGAGAATAAAGCTGACATCTAATTACATGGAATGTATGAATAAATAACGAAGTGAAACGTACCATTCGGTTGTATGGAATGAGTCCTCCTAGGTTCCTCATACCATGGAAAATCTATTAAAAAGAAAGATAATTTAGGTCAAAACATTAAACACATTTTTGTTAAATTAATTTTTATGTGTATTGTACTCACTATTAATTAAGTCTTGTTCCCAGTCATACATTGTGGTAGGTAAACCATCATACTGTGCCATATCTATAAAAAAATAAGCATTGGTTAAAAAACATGATGTAAAGAAAAAGGTAATTACAAAAATATAAAGTATAATGTACTCACAATCAGCTAATTCCTGTTCCAAGCCTGCACCAGATAAAGTCTCATGACTCGCTGGCTCTGCAAATTGCAAAACCCTGGGTGGATCAGAGTCCATGCCTTCAGAAGTACCTGAAACCGATGAGAATTAAGCTGGCATAGCTATGGAATGTAATAAAAAAAATAGCAAAGTGAGACTTACCATTTGGTTGCATGGAATGAGTCCTCCTCCGTTTACTGGGCACGTTAATTTCATCACACTCCAGTAAATCTATGAAAAAAAAGAGACATTTGTTAAATGAAATTTTTTAAAGCATACTGTATTCAATATTAAGTTAAAACAGTACATGGATTTTTGTTAAATGAAAAATTATACTCATGAAACGATAGAAAGCTATCAGAATAAAGCTGACATCTAATTACAAGGAATATATGAAATAAATAACTTACCATTCATTTGCATGGGTACATCGTAAGTAGGGATACCCTCGAACTCTAGTTCTTCGAATGGCATATCTGTAAAAAAAAAAAAGTTAGGATAAAACGCAATGTTAATTAAAGAAATTTTTTATGAACAATATCAAATATTTAACAGTACATGGAATTATGTTAAATGAAAAATTATAAAGCTGACATCTAATTACAAGGACTTACCATTCATTTGTATGGGTACATCGTAAGTACTTGTGGTAGGTATACCCTCGAACTCTAGTCCGTCAGATTGCGTATCTGAAAAAAAAAAAAAGTTTAAATGGTAACATACGATAAAACGCCATCTATGTTAATTAGATGAAATTTTTTTAAAAAAAGTTACTGAGATATTTATCAAATAATTCCCAATTCCATTCGTTGGAACCGAAAACCAACAGACTTCCATCACTAGTGTTTAGGATGCGGTCTCTATGTCTTCCCGTTTTAGACCATCTTTGCTCAATTTTTAGAGAATCAATTCTGATGGTAGCTTTTAAACTCATTATAATGTCATTTGAAAACGATGTGTCACTTAGTTACTGCAATACAAACTGTAAGAAAGCATCTATCTTTGATTGTTTTGCGTTAGCAAACCCTATGTTGAAAAATTCTGTACGCTAAATTTGTGCAGTCATTCTGAAAATGAAGAAAAGTTGTATGGGTGTCGCAAACATGCGCAAACAAATGAAGGTAATTCTTGTAGTTAATAAGTAGCTCTTTCAAATAAATATAGAAATAGATTGGTATAATGTGGTATAATAAACTAAAACTCAAAATGAAACTGGCTCAGTAGTTTTTCTTTATCAGAAATAATCTCGCTCTGTTTTAATGATACTCATGATTCAGTTTTAAAACGTATTACAGAAAAATCATGCTTAAACTTATCTTGAAACTCACCAAAAGCAATAGCAACACACAAATTCCTAATACCACACAGAAACACAGCGTAATCATCGACCAAACTTACTCGAATGGCGCGGCCGAATGGAGCACTTGATCGGTGGGTCACAGGAAGCCCATTGTTCAAATTATTTTTTCTATTGTTAGGCGCAGATACGCGTAAAATAAACCTTTGTTCCTAATAATATAGTTTGTCTACTTTAAATATAAATAACTATTTTGCCTGTGTAGACTAGTGTCAAAATTGACTTTTGTCCCTCTAGATTTGGAAAATAACACACTGTGCGTCGCCTTGTACCGGACAAATTTCAATGTAACAATCGTCCCAAGAATCAGTTTATAATGGATTACTTTTTAATTTGATTTTTATATCGACATTACAGATTTTCTCGTAACTAAAATCCTAAATTCATCACTAAGCATGAATTTCACGTTTAATAACGAACAAATAACTTCCATTTTATTAGGAACATTTAGCAACACAGCATCTGCTCAAATATTTGGACCCACTTTCATCTAAAACGAACTACTTTTCTGGATCCAGCGTTGTGGTATATTAATTTTAATACTAATTTCATAATACAAATCAGTTTGGAGGTACAGAATTCGTTTCTTGTCGGTTGCTTATTTATTGTGGACCTTAAAAAAACAGTTAAAAGTAGAAACAGATCAGCACTGTTTGGAATTTGTTCTTAAGCAATGTTGGTAGCCCTGCGGCTGTTCCGCTCCCTGCTTTTCTTCCCCCAGGCAGCCTCAATCTGTTTGCGTATTTTAGTTCATTATTTTCAAAGTTGCACTGGACCTATAACGACTTTGATGAGTGAAAATTTCAATGTTTTAAGTACATCATCTCTATCGTCAAGCATTCTCACGATAGTCGTCGAAATTAAAGAAAATTCAGTTTTACTGATAATGAGCGCTCTGGGTGTTCAGTTTAGTGTGCTAACGCTCCCCCCCCCCCCCCCGGCAACTAGCCGTCACGTGTTACATAGCTCACTGGGTTTAACCATGGAGCAAAGAAAAGAGAGGAGACCACGTAAGTGACCTTCTCCATACAGCAACGTGAAGCCGAGAGGAGAGCAGTGGGGTAAGGAGGTCGCCATATTGGTCGGGCAAAAAACAAAGGGAATGTATATGGAACAGAATAATTTCTTCGTTTTTAAGTTTCGCAATACTAAAAATGAAGTTTTATGAGGTCACATTTATAAATAACCCAAGTGATATTATCTACAAACATTACAACCTTATATATATATATATATATATATATATAATAGGAAAAAACACGTCTAAATACATATATATATATATAAATAGACGTGTTTTTTCCTATTTTTCACTTTTCAGCCACCACTACCTAGCACAGATCACTGGTCCTTGGGTGTGAAAGTAGCATGGAGTTTCCTCTCGTTCACAACGTTGGTCGAATGCCGATAGCTGTGAGGATGTGGGAGATATGATGATTAAAGTTGCCCAATGCAGGAAGCTTTCATATTTCCACCAAAAATTTGTATCTCCGTATACTTCTCTTTCCTGCCACAACTACATAACATACACCTTTGGTGTTTGTGTGTGGTAGTAGAATCGTGTCTCCGGTCGTGCACTATGGTAGTTAGATGTCGGTAGCTATGGGGGTGTGGGAGACATTGGGGTTGAAAGAGGTCGACCTGAGGCAATTTCATACTTCTGCCAAAGACGCTATGTATCATGGTGTATCACTTTTCAGCGAAAACTATCGATCGAAGATCACTGGAGTTTGTTTGTGGTAGTAGCACAGAGTCACCTTTCGATCACAACATCGGCCGAATTTCAGAAACTGTGGTAGTGTGGATGGTGGTTGAAAGTGGCCGACCAAGGATATTTTCGTATTTCGACTGTCTCCGCATATGTCACTTTTCTGCCACAACTACATAGCATACAACATTGGTGTTTGTGTTTGGTAGTAGAAACCTATCTCTTGTCGTGCACTATGGTTGTTACCTGTCGGTAGCTATTGGGGTGTGGGAGATATGGGTGTTGAAATTGGTCGACCAGTGGCAATTTCATATTTCTGCCAAAGACGTCATGTGCCATGGTGTATCACTTTTAAGCGAAAACTATCTATCGCAGATCACTGGCGTTTGTATGTAGTAGTAACACAGAGTCACCCAACGATCACAACGTTGGCCGAAATTCGGTAACTGTGAGAGTGTGTGAGATATGGTGTTTAGAAAATGGTCGATCATCAATATTTTCGTATTTCATCAATAGACTTGTGTGTATCCGTAAATTCTACTTTGCTGCCGGAACTACATAGTGCAGATGACTGGCATTTGTGTGTGGTAATAGCATCGAGTCTCCCATCGTGCACTATGGTGGTTAGATGTCGGTAGCTGTCAGTATGAATTCTTTACAAACACGAACGAAGTTGTGGGTAGCAGCTAGTTTAAGAAAAAAAATCTGTAAAAATATTTATAGGAATTTTGTACACCGATAACTTTTTTACTCGCTTTATATTAGGTTGACCTCTATGTATGTATCAATGATTGTAAGGGAATTTTACAACTCCATTTTGACCCACTTTCATATCCGAGCTGTTTGAAATTTCGCTCACATATTAAGAACCGGTGACAATACAATAATTTTATAGCTATGTCCTGCTATTCTCATTACCTTGACAGTAACATCAGATAGATGGTTGAATTTTGCAAATTTAATTTTAACACAATTCCAGATGTCCAAATTGTCTCAAAATTTGCTAATGTATTAACTCATTAAAATACCATACTTTCATAGCTAAGTCTTGATACTCTAGTTACTTTGACAGTAGCAACAGAAAAATTTTGCACTCGTTTTAACAATCATTGACAATACAGTAGTCTCTTAGCTACGTCCTGCTACTCTCATTACTTTGACAGTAACAATAGTTGCATGCAATAAAAATTTTCATTCAGTGTTCACCCACTTCCTTACATCCGAATTGTTTGAAATTTAGCTCATTTATTAAGAGCCGATAAAAATTCAGTAATTCCACTCTCACCACATTGTCAGTAACAACTTAAAGGTGGTTGAATGTAAGGAAAGTTTCAGTTCATTTTTCACCCACTTCAGAAAGTCTTAATTGTCTGATTTTTTTGTACAGAAATTAAGAAACAGATGACAATCCAATAATTACATATCTATGACTTGGTAATCTCATTACTTTGACAGTAAGAACAGTATAGTAATTTAACCATCTTATAACAGATGGGGCTCATTTTCGCCAACTTTCTGCATCATCCTTGGTGGCTCAGTTGGTTTAAGGCTCGTGACTGACGAACAGACATTCCCTGCTCGAATCCCAGTTTCGGTTGAAATTTTAACAGTTATTATAAGTGGCAAAGATTAGGATAACCCATAGGTTCAAATGTCACATTAAACTGCAGCCGCGACATTAGTGCAGTAGCGTGGCAATTCGAGAAACCTTCGTTATTTAGTGGCTGGAGCCTTTGGAGGATTTCTCAGCCAATTTCGCCTATTGCATATAATTTAATTACCAACTTCCAGGCATCTTAGTTTTTAGAAATTTTGCACATGTATTAAGAACACTTACCAACACAATAATTTCATAACAATAATCTGATATTCTCATTACTTTGATAGTAACAACAGAAAAATGATTTTCTTGCAGAACCTTTTGCCATGCACAATTGATGATACTTTGATACATCTGCTATAATGGTTTAAGCTGTCACTTAATGTGATGTTAATTAATGAGTATACAAAACTTTGTTTCCAATTACTTCGTACTATTATAGAAGAGTGGTCTTATTTATTCTGCTATTGGACCTATGGTGGGGTTGACCATTAAATTGTATATTACTCGTGGGAATAATAATTAAAAATGAAGCTACAACACAGATAAAAAGAGAGATTGGCGAAAAAGGCAAAAGTAAGAAATATACTATTGAAACAATCTGAACTAAAAATTTAAAATAAATTTGTCTTTAAAAAACTTTCATAGTAATGTGAACTAAAAGGTTAAAAATAATATTTAAATATAAAGATTTTGTTTAACAGTGACAGGATGTCCCACAATTCAGGATAAATCAATTTTTTGAATAAGCTTAAAGAATAGTCACTGATTACAAAGTGTGGCGTGCTCTCAAGATAACTTTTGACAAAGACTCTACCTTTACAAACATCCAGTGACAAAAAATATAAGACAACTGATATAGCAAATAAATAACAATCAATCATGAATTCAGTTAAAATTACATCACACTGTGGTCAGGCGTTTTATATTAAATCAGTAACTAAACATTCGAAAATTCTTATTATGGCGGATGTCATAAAGACAAATGTCATTTAATTGTAGCACATACAGTATAACCAATAATGAAAGAGAATAATACTCATACTTGATAAAAATTACTGAATTATTGTATACATAAATATCAGTTAAATCCATACATCAAACGAAAAATTAATTTTTATAGACATTTACTTCAAACTTAGCAAAAAGAAAAGAAATAAAAACACCTGTATTAAGGTTTAATGTCATACAATCTTATCTGAGTACACTGACTTAAATTGTAAATTCAATAATTTGAGAAATGCAAATTTCTATTACATGAAATACAGCAGATTATTGATAGCATAAATAAACTATTATATTTTCCAGAATATAATTCTTTTTACACAATTTGCCGTAAAATTAACACAGTTCTATTTTACTAAGTAAATAGTTTTCAACAGACATGTCAACCAAATTTTCCATCACCTTGATGGATTCTTATGAGAACCAAACATTATAAGATAGGGTGCAAAATCTTAAGAAAAATTAAAATGGAATTTCTGCTGGTAGAGATGGATTTTACTACATAGTTAGGTCACTAATGTTACAATACCCCTTTGGAAAGGAAAGGGTGATGTGCTAGACTGCTCCAACTAACGACTGATTCACCTACTTCGCCACGCAATGACGATCTTTAAGTGTATTGTGGGTGCAAGCCTTCCAAGCATAGTTAAGGTTGCTCCAAATTAGTGTGGTTCCATGAAAGGCACAGGGATGACTGATGCTATTCATACCAAACAACTTTTGATGGTAAGACACATTGAAAAGAGAAAAGCACTGCACATAGCTTTTTTAGGATCTTGAAAAGGGTTTCAATAGGGTACCTACAGAGCTAATTCTCTTATTCGCTGAAACGGCATGGGGAACCAGAGGTAAAAATTAAATGGATCCAGCTATTACATTGTATTGTCATCTGTTATGTTTGATATGCTGCAGAAAGTTCTGACTCTATTTCCCCATTAGTGTTGGTGTTCATCCAGGATCAGCTTTTTTACCCACTCCTATTTATCCTCTGTCTTTACACCATTACTGGAGAACTGCTCACTCCACACTCCAAGAAATTACTCCATGCTGATGATATCATAGTCACCTGCAAGTCTCAAGAAGAATCTGAACAACTAATCCAATGATGGAAAACTTCCCTTGATTAATACAGTTTGCACCTTAATGTCTGGAAGACTGAGCACATGGAGTGTGGGGTTCCAAGGGATGGGTCAGTTAATATCAATGGCGTTGAACTCCATAAGTCATCTGACTTCAAATACCTGCGAACAGAACTCTGTTCAGATAGTCAGACACTCGCAAATGTCTGAAACGGAGTCAATGCATTTGGTGTGGCTCCAACCACTGAGAAAATGTGTTAGGGTCATCTGCGATGGTACAGCCATGTACAATACAACAACGACACATCAGTGGCAAGAACAGCACTCGACATAAGACTGGAGGGGCAAAGACCATGAGGGACATCCAAGAAACAGTGGCTGGATACTTTATGGGAGGACATGCATCTAGTCAATGTCTCACCTGAACATGCACAAGATCAACACAAATGGAAGAATCCACAACAGTAGAACCTGCAATGTTGGATTACTGCTAAGAGAAATGGATTTTACCACAATTTACAGGGCTAAGGGTCACTATAAACAATTTTTCTAAAATCTCTACAATTTTAAGGCCATTAACATATAGATTATTTTATGCTATTTGAGGTTTACAGATAATATGTGTGTGTGTGTGTTGCTAACAATTTTTTTCTAGCATAAGGCATCTCAAGAATTTTTTTTTATAAGACAGATGCAATTTTCTGGAATGTCCACAACTATATGATTATTTAGCCATATAAATATTGAGCCTTATAGTGCAGCTATGTTACAAATTATAACTTTACCTGACCCCTAAACAAATTTAACAAGCACAAAACACCTCACCAGTATATACTCTACATGAATTTTACAGCTAGCTGGCCACTTACAAACTTTTCCTTAACCTTCACAAACATGAAGCACCTTATTTACATATAATTTTTTGAGTGTTACATATCAAAAGCTACAAAAAATAAGGCTTCTCGCCACTATGAATACTTTTATGTATTGTTACATAACTACAGTTCATAAACAATTCTTTAGAATTTTTACAAGCATAAGTTTGGTAGTTGACATGGATTCCTTTAATGTTATGTAGCTACATGATGGTGTAAATAATTTTCTACAAATCCTAAGAATGCTCATCTGAATTAACTCTTTTATGTATTTTGAACTTGAAGAATCCTTAAATCGATTTCACAAAGTTCACAAGTGCAAGGACGCTAGTTAGTATGAATTATTTTATGTGCTTTGAGGTGACCTGGTTGTGTAAATGATTTTCCACAAATTTCACAAGCATAAGGCCGCTCACCTGTATGAATTCTTTTATGTATTATAAGGTGACTATTGACAGAAAAAGCTTTTCCACAAAATTCACAAGCATAAGGCCGCTCACCTGTATGAATTCTTTTATGTACTACCAAGCAATTAGCCCATGTAAACGTTTTCCCACAAATTTCACAACCATAAGGCCGCTCACCTGTAATGAATTCTTTTATGTACTACTAAGCAATTAGCCCGTGTAAACGTTTTCCCACAAATTTCACAACCATAAGGCCGCTCACCTGTATGAATTCTTTTATGCTACTACTAAGTGATTAGCACATGTAAACGTTTTACCACAAATTTCACAACCATAAGGCCGCTCACCTGTATGAATTCTTTTATGTACTACTAAGTTATTAGTACATGTAAACGTTTTACCACAAATTTCACAATCATAAGGCCGCTCACCTGTATGAATTCTTTTATGTACTACTAAGCGATTAGCCCGTGTAAACATTTTCCCACAAATTTCACAACCATAAGGCCGCTCACCTGTATGAATTCTTTTATGTACTACTAAGTTATTAGCACATGTAAACGTTTTACCACAAATTTCACAACCATAAGGCCGCTCACCTGTATGAATTCTTTTATGTACTACTAAGTTATTAGCCTGTGTAAACAATTTTCCACAAATTTCACAAAAGTGAGGACGCTCACCTGTATGAATTCTTTTATGTACTACCTAAGTCATTAGCCTGTGTAAACGTTTTTCCACAAATTTCACAAGAGTGAGGTCGCTCACCTGTATGAATTCTTTTATGTTTTGCAAGGTTAGTATTAGCAGTAAAACATTTTCCACAAACTTCACAAGCATAAGGCCAGTCTTTCTTATGGATTCTTTTATGAGTTATTAGGATGTCAGAATTCACAAAAGGCTCCCCACATATTTCGGAAGTGTAAGGCTGCTGCAGATCATGAGTAGGAATTACTTGATGACACCTAGAAACAAAGTAACATTGGTAAATTTAGCATAATACCATTCCTATAGTTAATAACTAGTGGTTATTCGAAAATCGCAGAAAAGGTTACTAATAAGCTATATATAATATTAAAAGAACTTGTATTTACACACTTACAGCCCTGCAGCTCCAAGATATGAAGTATTATTATTTTATAGTTTTCATGTATTTGGCATTACTTTTCTATTCCCTTTATCTATAGATCATGTTGTAATCATATATAAAAATAGTTGATTAGCAAGCTTGAGTAAACTGTTGAAAAAATACGCTGTTCAATTTTGATGTCACTCTAATCAGCGGTTCGTTTTTAAGAGCATTTTGAAACTTAAACTTTAATTATAATCATCCCTGTAAAAGTGTGCAAAATTCCTTCAAAATCAAATATAAACTGTAGCTTTGTATAAAGAATATTGACAATAATTAAGGAATGGAAAGAGGGAGAGAGATTTGGTTTTTGTAAACTAATGTGGACAGGTATTTTTCTCTTTCTTTTAAAGTATATATGCAAAGTTTCATCAAAATCGGATAAAAAAATGTGGGTTTACATAAGAAATCAGGGGTGTTAAAAGGGAAAAGGAAGTGGTTTCTGTTAGAAAACTTCTCCATGAAAAATACATATACATGCAAACTTTCATGGCAATCTGTCAAACGGTGTCGACTGTAGCTTTGTGTAAAGAACATTGATAAAACTGCGAGGGGATGTAAAGGGGGAGAGGAGTTGGGTTTTTCTCTTTATTTTGAAGTATATACGTGTACAAGGTTCCAACAAAATCACATAAAAAAGTGGTATATTGTATAAAAAATTAAGGGTTGTAAAAAGGGGGTTGGAGTGTTTTTTTTTAATTTTTTGGTCATAAACCTTCTCTATAAAAAATAAATGCATGTGTCAACTTTCATCATGATTGGTCAAATAGTGTCAACGTCTATTAATCTCAGATATACTAACATCCTCTTGTAAATATAAGATTTAATGTTAAAATGGCATAAACTCTATATACAAACTAGGATCACTATGTTAGGTTTAATATCATTATTTGTAGTTTGTATTACTTCCGTTATGCAGTACAATAGTTTAGTTATTCAATAAATTTAATTTGAACTTCTGTGCAGCAAAAATTCAATCACTTTATTGAATATGCTGATCAAGCATACAGAGATCAAAGTCATTTATTTTAGTACCATCTCAGTTGGCAAGATTTTAGTTTTTATAGTGCATTATAATTGCATAAATTGTTTTAATGTATCTCTAAATGATTAGGGCAGCAAAAGCAGAAACAGCCTGAGTAATTATTGAGTTATAACAGCTAACAAAAACATAAGGCATAGTGAATTTGCTATAGAATATAATATATTCTAATAACACTATAGATTGTGTTGTTACAACTCTTACATTGTAAATAGCCTGTAATACAAATAAATATTAGGATCACCGAAATGATTTTAATAAATGAGATTATATTTTAAGTGTATTATGCTGTATTTAAAGATTATTAATTAATAAGTTTATTGCCAGTGTTACATTGTAATATAACTCTTTTCAATAAAGTCTTTTATAGAGTAGAGTATTAATACAATGCTTTACAGTAACATGCCCTGTGAACACTCTGTTTCTGCATGATATTTCGGGGATATAGTTTTCCCATGCCATCTTCTACATAAGTACCAGACTTGCCAAATGCCTTGTACCTTTCTAGCCTGCCAGCTGGCCAAGTTCTCAAAAACAAAGCTTAACTGCTTAGAATATATGAGCAAATTACCCAATCAGCTATACTTAGTACTGGAAACTGGAATGTTTTCCCTCAAATTAATTTGTATAGTGTTTTCTCAATATGGACACTAACTGTTATTAGTGTCATTTCATTTATGCTGCCTTGATGACAGTGGCATATTATATCTATAATTACCAATGATCAATACAGATCTATTATAATTTCTAGTTTTAACCGTCTTCAGACCTTTAGAATCAATCTTTTCTAGCCACTATATATCAACCAAAGCACATCTGAGAATTCAGCTGTCAACATTATGAGATAAAGTGATGTCAGTCACTAGCTAGATACTGCTTCACTATAGACACCTGGTATAAATGAAACTAAAAGTTATTAATAATCAAATGTGCTAATCATAGTTTATACAAACATATTATGCTATTACACTCAGCCACATTATAATTAAAGATCAGTTGTTATCAAGGGGAATTTCACAATTTTTTTGTGTGTGTAGTTAGCACGAAACCTGACTGTCTATTAATTTAAGTATAGGATTTTGATTTAAGGATCCACATATCCTGTGATGAAACTGTGTACTGTGTAATACTATAGGAATTAAATAAAATCAGTTTAGTAATCTGCTCAAATTAAATTCCACAGTGTTTGAGGAAATCATTTCAAATGATCCTTATTCCAAGCAGCTCTTTTTATTCTAATTCTGTAAAACAATAGCCTAAAGTGAAATATAATTTCATAAGTATCTGAAAGAAGCCTCTACCATACTGGGTATTAATAAAAGAATTGTGTAACATCAACTCCATAAATATCCACTGTATGTAGAAAAATATATACACAGTAATATCTGACTGAATCATAAAAAAGGCTAAATGCTGAATGGATCAGTAATATTCTAATTATAAATTGTAACAGGGATGTACTGGTTATTAGCTGCTTCCTACCAAATGTCAATCTCTCCTTCATGTGGAGCATGGATGAGGCTCTGGTGACTGAAATCCGGTAAAGGAGGATAAATTAGAAATAATCAATTATTCCTGGAAACAGGAAGCCACTAGATTAAAGACCCTAAGGGTATCCCAAATATATGTAATCCTCTTAAATTACAAATAGAATAATGGTTTCTTCCTGGGTAAAATATTCCAGAGGTAAAAATCACCCCCCCCCCCCCCCGATCTGATATCCAGGTGCAGACTGTTCAGGGAGGAGTCACTAGAATGGATAGAAACATTCTACGAGTAGGAGCTGAGAAATGTTAGAAGTCTGAATAGGGCAGGTAGGTTAGAAAAATTAAAAAGGGAGATGGAACGACCTAAGTTAGATGTCATTGGGACTAGAGAGAATACCTGGAAGGATGCACAGGATTTGTGGTCTGAGAACACAGAATAATCAATACAAAAGCTGTAGGTGGAGTTACTGGTGTAGAATTTGTAATGAATAAGAGAACAGGAAAACGGGTGAGATTAGTGACAGAAATATTTTGAAGAAGGTAGAAACTATGCCTGCTCCAGTCACTTTAGTATAAGTGTATTTGCCAATGTCACAAGGAAGATGATGAAGAAACAGGGAAAACATACACTTAAATTGAAGAATTAATTGAAAATATGAAACGGGAGGAAAATCTAATAATCATTTGTGAATGGAATGTGGTATTAAGAGAAGGAAAAGAGGGTAATACTTTTGGGAATTTTGGTCTAGGGGAAAGATATGAGTGAGGGAGCAGGTTGTTAGAATTTTGTAAAAAATATAAACTTGTCACTGACAATTTAAGAACCATGTATAAAAGGTCTATATGGGGAAATGTCCAGGCGATACAGGTAGATAACAAATTATATCATGGTCAAACATACTCAGGAATCAAGTTCTAGACTGTATAGCATATCCAGGAGTAGACATAGACTAACCAAAATCTGATAGGCTGAAGTTCAAGCAAATTAAGAAGCAATACTTACAGAAGAGACTTAAAGTAAACAGACTCAAACAGGAGGGAAAAATTTGCAAAGATAGTAGATGTGGGGCAAAAAATAACTCTAATGGACTTCAACTGAGGATAAAAGGAATGAGGAGAGAAATAATCAAAACTTGTATAGAAACATTAGGCTTTAGGGAACAAACCACCTGCAAACCTTGGACCACAGAAGTATCTTTGGAGTTGATGGATCAGAGAACAAGGAACAAAAATGCCTACGTTGACACAGGGAGTAAGAAATACAGACAATTTAGAAATCAAATAAACAGTAAATGCAAAAAAGCAAAAGAAAAAAGCATGCAAGAAAAAAGTGAAAAAGTAGAAAAGGAAATGGTCATAAGTAAAATAGGTGTGGCATATAGGAAGATAAACATAATTTTGGAGATATAAAGAAAAGAGGTACAAACATAAAATTTGCAGATGGGAAACCGTTTAAGTACAGAAGGTAGAACAAACCAAAGGAAGGTATATACAGAGAAACAGTATGACGGTGTTGATTTAAACAACAGTGCATTGAAAAAAAAGGTGATGTCAATTTTGATGATTCACACAATTTGATTGAGCTTTGAATGATTTGAAAACAAATGAGGCAGTCGGGATAGATGAGATACCTGCAGATCTCTTAAAATCCCTAGGAGAAGAAGGAAGTTAAAGATTATTGAAACTTATATCCAAAAATTATGAAACAGAAGAGAGTCAAATTGATTTTAATAGAAGTACTATCTCCGCACTTCTGAAGAGAGCACAAGCTGATAAATGTGAGAATTGCTGCACTAATAAGTCTGACATTCCAGGCTTCAAAATTACTGATCAGAATAATATATAGAAAAATGGAAGCGGTAGTAGAAGAGATAGTAGGTGAAGATCAATTTGAGTATAGGAAAAACTGTCGTACAAGTGAAGTAATTCTGGCCTAAAGATTAATACTTGTAGGGCAAATCAAGAAAAATAAAGATACTTTTATGATAATTATTGATTTTGAAAAAGCTTTTGATAATGTTAGGCAGGAGAAGATGATAAAAATTCTGAAGACGTCAGGTCTAAAATACGGAGAAAGAAGATGCTGCGAATGTTTGAGGACGACTCTAACAGCATGCACCATGAAACAGGAGTTGAAATTATTCGAGTCATGGGTGATAAGCAGCAACTGGGTGCTTTGTGTTCTGCGTGAATACTGTCTATCAGTGGCCATTTATTCTTATGGAAAGTGGATTTAGGTTCAACCCTATATATGAAGCCAGGCAGTGGTTGCATGTTAACTGGTATATTACATGGGAGGTTTCGCAGGTTGCATGTATTTATATGTACCATAGCCTCCAGCCATTGTTTCAATAATGAAACATAGTTTTGATCTAATATACATTGATATTAAGCAAAAAAAATCTAAATGAAAACCTATAACTGTAAAGTATAAGCATTATCTATAAACAGAAATAGGATGGCTCAATCTTACCTTGTTTGCAAAAATGAGGAAGAAGGATGTGTGGAGTCCTGATGCAAGATGAAGCCCAGTCAAATTTTTAAATATTTGTCGGCAATGCATACAGATATATGATGGGCAGGAAACAGCTGTGAGATGTTCAAATACATGTTTTGTTAGAGAACTCCAAGATAAAAACACCTGTGCACAAATAGCACACACAACTTGTGATTCTCTTTCTTGCTTCAAAGTAATTTCACTGTTATGATAAGGTGTATGGGCACACAATGTTGACAGATCTGTAAAACCAGCCCACACTGTTCACAAATATACTGTGGAGTATTTACAAGTGAGTCATGGCAGAATACATGTCTTATTAGCAAATCCCTTGCATTGTAAACTTGCAGACATTTAGTACACACAAACTGCAGTGGCCTTGTAGCAGATGTGTTTTCTACCACACCAGTATCCTCTTGGTCACGACACTGAGATGGGTTTTGTTGAAATCTAATTGTTGCCCTGCAAAGAGAAAAAAATTAGATCCTTTACTAAGGATATACGCTAAAATTTATGACTTAAGCTATATACAGGCACATGATACATTAAAAACCAATTACAGTTCCATTTACCAGATATATGTTAAACTGCTATACTTTATACAAATGAAACAAAGAAAAATTGAAATTGTTTTTAGGCTATATAAATGACAAAGGAAAGGGAAAATGACTCATCACTCACCAAAGATGAAGGTCGCGATTAGTGAAAAACATATATGACAAACACAGATGTATACAATATTTCAGTTTTCACCTTATTCACGTAATAGAAGCTGAGTCATGAGGTTCGGGCGGTGTGAACATGCCGCAGTTTATCACATGACTAAGTGAATTATCAATATGTTTTGAAAGACTGAGATGTTATATACAAATATATATATATCGCATTTGGTGATAAAATTATTAATATAACAAAAGGGTCTGGAATACTAAAACAAACAGTATATAAATAAATTAATTAACTAGTTAAGTGATAATACTAATAATAATGAGTCACCCATACTGAAGTCATGACTTCTGGCCAATGCAAACGATATAATGGAAGCAACTTTTATTCCTAACAGGAAGAGGTGAAGACAAACTTCATGCTCCTTAAGTCTGGAGCTACTTGGCTAGGGATGGATGACCCTGAGAGAAAAGCCATGGTCATCCATCCCTAGCCAAGTAACTCCAGACTTAAGGAGCATGAAGTTTGCCTTCACCTCTTCCTGTTAGGAATAAAAGTTGCTTCCATAATATCCTTTGCATTGTCCAGAAGTCATGACTTCAGTATGGGTGACTCATTATTCTTAGTATTATCATTTAACTAGTTAATTAATTTATTTATATACTGTTTGTTTTAGTATTCCAGACCCTTTTGTTATATTAATAATTTTATCACCACCTGCGATATATATATTTGTATATAACATCTCAGTCTTTCCAGACATATCGATAATTCACTTAGTCATGTGATAAACTTCGACATGTTCACACCGCCCGAACCTCATGACTCAGCTTCTATTACGTGAATAAGGTGAAAACTGAAAAATTGTATACATCTGTGTTTGTCATATATGTTTTTCACTCATCACGACCTTCATCTCTGGTGAATGAGTCATTTTCCCTTTCCTTTGTCATTTATATAGCCTAAAAGTCATTTCCATTTTTCTTTGTTTCATTTGTATAAAGTGTAGCAGTTTAACATATATCTGGTAAATGGAACTGTAATTGGTTTTTAATGTATCATGTGCCTAGTATGTAGCTTAAGTCATAAATTTTAGTGTATATCCTTAGTAAAGGATCTAATTTTTTTCTCTTTGCAGGGCAACAGTTAGATTTCAACAAAACCTAGCTCAGTGTCGTGACCAAGAGGATACTGGTGTGGTAGAAAACACATCTGCTACAAGGCCACTGCAGTTTGTGTGTGCTAAATGTCTGCAAGTTTACAATGCAAGGGATTTTCTAATAAGGCATGTATTCTGCCATGACTCACTTGTAAATACTCCACAGTATATTTGTGAACAGTGTGGGCTGGTTTTCATAGATCTGTCAACATTGTGTGCCCATACACCTTATCATAACAGTGAAATTACTTTGAAGCAAGAAAGAGAATTGCAAGTTGTGTGTGCTATTTGTGCACAGGTGTTTTTATCTTGGAGTTCTCTAACAAAACATGTATTTGAACATCTCACAGCTGTTTCCTGCCCATCATATGTCTGTATGCATTGCCGACAAATATTTAAAAATTTGACTGGGCTTCATCTGCATCAGGACTCCACACATCCTTCTTCCTCATTTTTGCAAACAAGGTAAGATTGAGCCATCCTATTTTTGTTTCTAGATAATGCTTATACTTTACAGTTATAGGTTTTCATTTAGATTTTTTTTTGCTTAATATCAATGTATATTAGATTAAAACTATGTTTCATTATTGAAGCAATGGCTGGAGGCTATGGTACATATAAATACATGCAACCTGCGAAACCTCCCATGTAATATACCAGTTAACATGCAACCACTGCCTGGCTTCATATATAGGGTTGACCCAAATCCACTTTCCATAAGAATAAATGGCCACTGATAGACAGTATTCACGCAGAACACAAAGCACCCAGTTGCTGCTTATCACCCATGACTCTAATAATTTCAACTCCTGTTTCACTGGTGCATGCTGTTAGAGTCGTCCCAAACATCAGCAGCATCTTCTTTCTCCGTATTTTAGACCTGACTTCTTCAGAATTTTTATCATCTTCTCCTGCCTAACATTATCAAAAGCTTTTTCAAAATCAATAATTATCATAAAAGTATCTTTATTTTTCTTGATTTGCCCTACAAGTATTAATCTTCAGGCCAGAATCACTTCACTTGTACGACAGTTTTTCCTATACTCAAATTGATCTTCACCTACTATCTCTTCTACTACCACTTCCATTTTTCTATATATTATTCTGATCAGTGATTTTGAAGCCTGGAATGTCAGACTTATTAGTGCAGCAATTCTCACATTTATCAGCTTGTGCTCTCTTCAGATGTGCGGAGATAGTACTTCTATTAAAATCAATTTGACTCTCTTCTGTTTCATAATTTTTGGATATAAGTTTCAATAATCTTTCGCTTCCTTCTTCTCCTAGGGATTTTAAGAGATCTGCAGGTATCTCATCTATCCCGACTGCCTCATTTGTTTTCAAATCATTCAAAGCTCAATCAAATTGTGTGAATCATCAAAATTGACATCACCTTTTTTTTCAGTGCACTGTTGTTTAAACCAACACCGTCATACTGTTTCTCTGTATATACCTTCCTTTGGTTTGTTCTATCTTCTGTACTTAAACGGTTTCCCATCTGCAAATTTTATGTTTATACCTCTTTTCTTTATATCTCCAAAATTATGTTTATCTTCCTATATGCCACATCTATTTTACTTATGACCATTTCCTTTTCTACTTTTTCACTTTTTTCTTGCATGCTTTTTTCTTTTGCTTTTTTGCATTTACTGTTTATTTGATTTCTAAATTGTCTGTATTGCTTCCTCCCTGTGTCAACGTAGGCATTTTTGTTCCTTGTTCTCTGATCCATCAACTCCAAAGATACTTCTGTGGTCCAAGGTTTGCAGGTGTCTTGTTCCCTAAAGCCTAATGTTTCTTTACCAGTTTTGATTATTTCTCTCCTCAACCCATTCCTTTTATCCTCAGTTGAAGTCCATTAGAGTTATTTTTTGCCCCACATCTACTATCTTTGCAAATTTTTCCCTCCTGTTTGAGTCTGTTTACTTTAAGTCTGTTCTGTAAGTATTGCTTCTTAATTTGCTTGAACTTCAGCCTATCAGATTTTGGTTAGTCTATGTCTACTCCTGGATATGCTTTACAGTCTAGAACTTGATTCCTGAGTCTGTTTGACCATGATATAATCTGATATCTACCTGTATCGCCTGGGCATTTCCACATATAGATCTTTTATGCATGGTTCTTAAATTGTCAGTGACAAGTTTATATTTTTTACAAAATTCTAACAACCTGCTCCCTCACTCATATCTTTCCCCTAGACCAAAATTCCCAAAAGTATTACCCTCTTTTCCTTCTCTTAATACCACATTCCATTCACCAATGATTATTAGATTTTCCTCCCGTTTCATATTTTGAATTAATTCTTCAATTTAAGTAGTATGTTTTCCCTGTTTCTTCATCATCTTCCTTGTGACATTGGCATATACACTTATACTAACGTGATTGGAGCAGGCATAGTTTCTACCTTCATCAAAATATTTCTGTCACTAATCTCACCCGTTTTCCTGTTCTCTTATTCATTACAAATTCTACACCAGTAACTTCACCTACAGCTTTTGTATTGATTATTCTGTGTTCTCAGACCACAAATCCTGTGCATCCTTCCAGGTATTCTCTCTAGTCCCAATGACATCTAACTTAAGTCGTTCCATCTCCCTTTTTAATTTTTCTAACCTACCTGCCCTATTCAGACTTCTAACATTTCTCGCTCCTACTCGTAGAATGTTTCTATCCATTGTTGTGACTCCTCCCTGAGCAGTCTGCACCTGTATATCAGATCAGGGGGGGGGGGGTGATTTTACCTCTGGAATATTTTACCCAGGAAGAAACCATTATTCTATTTGTAATTTAAGAGGATTACATATCTTTGGGATACCCTTAGGGTCTTTAATCTAGTGGCTTCCTGTTTCCAGGAATAATTGATTATTTCTAATTTATCCTCCTTTACCGGATTTCAGTCACCAGAGCCTCATCCGTGCTCCACATGAAGGAGAGATTGACATTTGGTAGGAAGCAGCTAATAACCAGTACATCCCTGTTACAATTTATAATTAGAATATTACTGATCCAGTCAGTAGGCCTATTTAGCTTTTTTTATGATTCAGTCAGATATTACTGTGTATATATTTTTCTACATACAGTGGATATTATGGAGTTGATTTTACACAATTCTTTTATTAATACCCAGTATGGTAGAGGCTTCTTTCAGATACTTATGAAATTATATTTCACTTTAGGCTATTGTTTTACAGAGAATAAAAAGAGCTGCTTGGACTAAGGATCATTTGAAATGATTTCCTCAAACACTGTGGAATTTAATTTGAGCAGATTACTAAACTGAATTTATTTAATTCCTATAGTATTACACAGTACACAGTTTCATCACAGGATATGTGGATCCTTAAATCAAAAAAAGTGTCCTATACTTAAATTAATAGACAGTCAGCTTCATGCTAACTACACACAAAAAAATTGTGAAATTCCCCTTGATAACAACTGATCTTTAATATTAATGTGGCTGAGTGTAATAGCATGATATGTTTGTATAAACTATGATTAGCACATTTGATTATTAATAACTTTTAGTTTCATTTATACCAGGTGTCTATAGTGAAGCAGTATCTAGCTAGTGACTGACATCATTTATCTCATAATGTTGACAGCTGAATTCTCAGATGTGCTTTGGTTGATATATAGTGGCTAGAAAAGATTGATTCTAAAGGTCTGAAGACGGTTAAAACCAGAAATTATAATAGATCTGTATTGATTATAGATATAATATGCCACTGTCATCAAGGCAGCATAAATGAAATGACACTAATAACAGTTAGTGTCCATATTGAGAAAACACCATACAAATTAATTTGAGGGAAAACATTCCAGTACTAAGTATAGCGATTGGGTAATTTGCTCATATATTCTAAGCAGTTAAGCTTTGTTTTTGAGAACTTGGCCACCTGGCAGGCTAGAAAGGTACAAGGCATTTGGCATGTCTGGTACTTATGTAGAAGATGGCATGGGAAAACTATATCCCCGAAATATCATGCAGAAACAGAGTGTTCACAGGGCATGTTACTGTAAAGCATTGTATTAATACTCTACACTATAAAAGACTTTATTGAAAAGAGTTATATTACAATGTAACACTGGCAATAAACTTATTAATTAATAATCTTTAAATACAGCATAATACACTTAAAATATAATCTCATTTATTAAAATCATTTCAGTGATCCTAATATTTATTTGTATTACAGGCTATTTACAATGTAAGAGTTGTAACAACACAATCTATAGTGTTATTAGAATATATTATATTCTATAGCAAATTCACTATGCCTTATGTTTTTGTTAGCTGTTATAACTCAATAATTACTCAGGCTGTTTCTGCTTTTGCTGCCTAATCATTTAGAGATACATTAAAACAATTTATGCAATTATAATGCACTATAAAAACTAAAATCTTGCCAACTGAGATGGTACTAAAATAAATGACTTTGATCTCTGTATGCTTGATCAGCATATTCAATAAAGTGATTGAATTTTTGCTGCACAGAAGTTCAAATTAAATTTATTGAATAACTAAACTATTGTACTGCATAACGGAAGTAATACAAACTACAAATAATGATATTAAACCTAACATAGTGATCCTAGTTTGTATATAGAGTTTATGCCATTTTAACATTAAATCTTATATTTACAAGAGGATGTTAGTATATCTCGAGATTAATAGACGTTGACACTATTTGACCAATCATGATGAAAGTTGACACATGCATTTCTTTTTTATAGAGAAGGTTTATGACCAAAAAATTTAAAAAAAACACTCCAACCCCCTTTTTACAACCCTTAATTTTTTATACAATATACCACTTTTTATGTGATTTTGTTGGAACCTTGTACACGTATATACTTCAAAATAAAGAGAAAAACCCAACTCCTCTCCCCCTTTACATCCCCTCGCAGTTTTATCAATGTTCTTTACACAAAGCTACAGTCGACACCATTTGACAGATTGCCATGAAAGTTTGCATGTATATGTATTTTTCATGGAGAAGTTTTCTAACAGAAACCACTTCCTTTTCCCTTTTAACACCCCTGATTTCTTATGTAAACCCACATTTTTTTATCCGATTTTGATGAAACTTTGCATATATACTTTAAAAGAAAGAGAAAAATACCTGTCCACATTAGTTTTACAAAAACCAAATCTCTCTCCCTCTTTCCATCCTTAATTATTGTCAATATTCTTTATACAAAGCTACAGTTTATATTTGATTTTGAAGGAATTTTGCACACTTTTACAGGGTGATTATAATTAAAGTTTAAGTTTCAAAATGCTCTTAAAAACGAACCGCTGATTAGAGTGACATCAAAATTGAACAGCGTATTTTTTCAACAGTTTACTCAAGCTTGCTAATCAACTATTTTTATATATGATTACAACATGATCTATAGATAAAGGGAATAGAAAAGTAATGCCAAATACATGAAAACTATAAAATAATAATACTTCATATCTTGGAGCTGCGGGGCTGTAAGTGTGTAAATACAAGTTCTTTTAATATTATATATAGCTTATTAGAAACCTTTTCTGCGATTTTCGAATAACCACTAGTTATTAACTATAGGAATGGTATTATGCTAAATTTACCAATGTTACTTTGTTTCTAGGTATCATCAAGTAATTCCTACTCATGATCTGCAGCAGCCTTACACTTCCGAAATATGTGGGGAGCCTTTTGTGAATTCTGACATCCTAATAACTCATAAAAGAATCCATAAGAAAGACCGGCCTTATGCTTGTGAAGTTTGTGGAAAATGTTTTACTGCTAATACTAACCTTGCAAAACATAAAAGAATTCATACAGGTGAGCGGCCTCACTCTTGTGAAATTTGTGGAAAATCGTTTACACAGGCTAATAACTTAGTAGTACATAAAAGAATTCATACAGGTGAACGGCCTTATGTTTGTGAAATTTGTGGGAAAACGTTTGCACAGGCTAATTACTTAGTAGTACATAAAAGAATTCATACAGGTGAGCGGCCTCACTTTTGTGAAATTTGTGGAAAATCGTTTGCACAGGCTAATAACTTAGTAGTACATAAAAGAATTCATACAGGTGAACGGCCTTATGCTTGTGAAATTTGTGGGAAAACGTTTACACGGGCTAATCGCTTAGTAGTACATAAAAGAATTCATGCAGGTGAGCGGCCTTATGGTTGTGAAATTTGTGGGAAAACGTTTACATATGCTAATTGCTTGGTAGTACATAAAAGAATTCATACAGGTGAGCGGCCTTATGCTTGTGAATTTTGTGGAAAAGCTTTTTCTGTCAATAGTCGCCTTATAATACATAAAGAATTCATACAGGTGAGCGGCCTTATGCTGTGAAATTGTGGTAAAACGTTTACATGTGCTAATAGCTTAGTAGTACATAAAGAATTCATACAGGTGAGCGGTCTTATGGTTGTGAAATTTGTGGGAAAACGTTTCACAGGCTAATGCTTAGTAGTACATAAAAGAATTCATACAGGTGACGGCCTTATGCTTGTGAATTTGTGGAAAACTTACATGTACTAATAATACCTTAGTAGTACATAAAAAGAATTCATAACAGGTGAGCGGCCTTATGCTTGTGAAATTTGTGGAAAATCATTTACACAACCAGGTCACCTCAAAGCACATAAAATTAATTCATACTAACTAGCGTCCTTGCACTTGTGAACTTTGTGAAATCGATCTAAGGATTCTTCAAGTTCAAAATACATAAAAGAGTTAATTCAGATTGAGCATTCTTAGGATTTGTGGAAAAT
>JARYHS010006964.1:6023258-6050087 GCA_031002005.1 Vandiemenella viatica
AGGATATTTCTTTATATACAGGGTGATCCAGGAGGAAAGATAAATATTGAAGGAGGTGGAAGTATGAACAATATTGAGTATCATGATGGCACAAAACATTTACTTATACTTCGTTGTAGGCACATATACTCTTTTACGATAATCTAACAGTTACACAGGACCTATCCCTTGAAATGAGTGACTTGAATGACTGACTATAAATCTTTAAGCAACAAGCGTAGGAATATCAGATGGTTCGGTGTTACCTTAATTCTTGTAGATGTTTCTTGAGTCGAAGATGGTGGTAGACTCCCCGTTCAACTAGCTACAGAGCGACGTCTGCTAGCATTAGCGGTGGAGGGGGCATCTCGCCCTATAATTGGCTAGACCATTCACGTGGTTATTCTTAAGGTTCATAAGTGGCTTCCAGCAGTTCAACAGGGTGGGGACGGTAAATCTCACGCACTCAGTGCTTATGAAAGGAAAACTCGCCACCCACGCATTTCCCAGGCTACGCCAGTGAAACTTTCAGCTCTCAACCTTGACGCTCGTGTGGTATTACTCTGATAACAAGGTGCGCTTCCTGTCCCGCCAACTAGGAACAACATGTGTCCAATTTCCATTCTTTGGTGATACAGGTGTGGAAAAGTTATGCTTAAAAGAAACCTTAGAAAGTGATCAAGAGCTTATAAAAATTATTTATTCATACAAAAACACACATAAAGGTTTAAGTTAAATGTTTGAAAATCCCACCAACAACTTAAATACACTTTGCATCTCTTGCAACAGTAACTGTACCTCTTCTGAGTATGTCTTGGTGTACTTTCATGGGGGTTGCAGTGTTTACAGTGCGCGCGAGTAATTCGTCTCTTGTGTTTACTTTTATTCCCAATATTCTAACACTTGTATCTCCAAAACGAATGAAAATCGGACACGTGTATATATGAACTTTTTTTACTCATTTTCATTCTACCACATCTTTCATTATTCCTCATTCCTCCTAAATCACCCTGTGTAATAGAAAAGATTTCATTCTTTATATATATATATATGATAATTTTGCAGAGGATTTTATAAATGAAAAAAGGCTATATGCACAGACTTTCATTCACTGTAGTCATTTATGGAATTATTTTTCTTTTATTAGACCAGTATGTTTCAGTTTACAAGTGTTTGGGACTTGACTAATTCATGTTGTTTGCTTGTATTGAGGTTTGGTTTCATGTTACCTAAAAATAAGGGCCATTAACTCTTTCTAAAACGACTTTTCATATTTTATTGGTGTTATACTTCCTGCATTCATGTTGTTGATTTCCCTCTTTTTTAAATTATATTCCTAATTTCTTATATTTATCATTACTGCCTTTTTTTCAGAATATGCTGGAAAATCCTGAACAACAGAATATAAAAATGGAACCTGTTCCTGATAGGTAAAGTATTTCCTTGTTATTAAAACAGTAAGCTGCTGTTGTAGAAATTTATGTTACTTTAAAATCTAATGAAGACGTATTACAGTATTAAATTTAGATTATTATGCCTAACATATGACATTTTTCTATGGTGAATAATTTACCTGTTGCTGATAAAACTCAATATTAGCGTAGCAAGTGTCTTATATTGAACGTTAAAGTTTTATATTTTTCTGGGTGCAAATAAAGCTAAGTAATTCAATTTAATGTATCATTAAAAGTATTTAACTCACTTAACAGCAAGTACATTTTTACAGATTAATTTACTTTTATCATATATGCATGTGGTCATAGGCCAAGAGGGAGGGAAAACATTTACTTTGTTAACTATGGCAGAATCACACCAGGTATGGAGGGTGAGTGGTAACACCCTGGCCTCGCATGTGGGAACACACAACCTCGAGCCCTATGCGGCCATTCAGATTTGGGTTTTCCATGGTTTCTCCAGATCAGCACAGATGAAGGCTGGGTTGATTCCTTTGAATTGGCTATGGCCTAATTCCTTGTCATCCCTTGCTCCCAGTCCATTCCCACCACTAATCACCTCAACTTCTATGAGGCGTAAAGCTATAATCAATAAAGGTGGAATATTTAAGTTTAATAGCTTTTGTCAATTATATGATATAATGCTGGAAAATTTCATTGCATTTAGTGGAAACATATCACTTGAAACGTTACATAGCTTGTACACTTTTTATGAATTTATATGTAATTATTTTTTCTCTTTCAATTATTTAACAGTTTATTTTTGCCAGTATTTATATTGCATAGTCCCTCAAGTAATTGATGTTTTTGTACCTAATCATTTAGACTTTTACTGCCTGGTGCATTATTGTTTTTCCCATCAGCCTTTCTCGATGGAAGTATCTGATTCCCATGTTTTTCCTTGGTTTCTTCAATTTTCTCTTTTTTTTAAAAAAAAAAAAAAAAACCTAAAGAAAAGAAAATAAGCAGGGAACCAACCCATTTCTAAACACTTTCCTGGATGACCATGGCTTTTCTCTCAGGGTCATCCATCCCTAGCCAAGTAACTCCAGACTTAAGGAGCATGAAGTTTGCCTTCACCTCTTCCTGTTAGGAATAAAAGTTGCTTCCATAATATCCTTTGCATTGTCCAGAAGTCATGACTTCAGTATGGGTGACTCATTATTCTTAGTATTATCATTTAACTAGTTAATTAATTTATTTATATACTGTTTGTTTTAGTATTCCAGACCCTTTTGTTATATTAATAATTTTATCACCACCTGCGATATATATATTTGTATATAACATCTCAGTCTTTCCAGACATATCGATAATTCACTTAGTCATGTGATAAACTTCGGCATGTTCACACCGCCCGAACCTCATGACTCAGCTTCTATTACGTGAATAAGGTGAAAACTGAAAAATTGTATACATCTGTGTTTGTCATATATGTTTTTCACTCATCACGACCTTCATCTCTGGTGAATGAGTCATTTTCCCTTTCCTTTGTCATTTATATAGCCTAAAAGTCATTTCCATTTTTCTTTGTTTCATTTGTATAAAGTGTAGCAGTTTAACATATATCTGGTAAATGGAACTGTAATTGGTTTTTAATGTATCATGTGCCTGTATGTAGCTTAAGTCATAAATTTTAGTGTATATCCTTAGTAAAGGATCTAATTTTTTTCTCTTTGCAGGGCAACAGTTAGATTTCAACAAAACCTAGCTCAGTGTCGTGACCAAGAGGATACTGGTGTGGTAGAAAACACATCTGCTACAAGGCCACTGCAGTTTGTGTGTGCTAAATGTCTGCAAGTTTACAATGCAAGGGATTTTCTAATAAGGCATGTATTCTGCCATGACTCACTTGTAAATACTCCACAGTATATTTGTGAACAGTGTGGGCTGGTTTTCATAGATCTGTCAACATTGTGTGCCCATACACCTTATCATAACAGTGAAATTACTTTGAAGCAAGAAAGAGAATTGCAAGTTGTGTGTGCTATTTGTGCACAGGTGTTTTTATCTTGGAGTTCTCTAACAAAACATGTATTTGAACATCTCACAGCTGTTTCCTGCCCATCATATGTCTGTATACATTGCCGACAAATATTTAAAAATTTGACTGGGCTTCATCTGCATCAGGACTCCACACATCCTTCTTCCTCATTTTTGCAAACAAGGTAAGATTGAGCCATCCTATTTTTGTTTCTAGATAATGCTTATACTTTACAGTTATAGGTTTTCATTTAGATTTTTTTTGCTTAATATCAATGTATATTAGATTAAAACTATGTTTCATTATTGAAGCAATGGCTGGAGGCTATGGTACATATAAATACATGCAACCTGCGAAACCTCCCATGTAATATACCAGTTAACATGCAACCACTGCCTGGGCTTCATATATAGGGTTGACCCCAAATCCACTTTCCATAAGAATAAATGGCCACTGATAGACAGTATTCACGCAGAACACAAAGCACCCAGTTGCTGCTTATCACCCATGACTCTAATAATTTCAACTCCTGTTTCACGGTGCATGCTGTTAGAGTCGTCCCAAACATCAGCAGCATCTTCTTTCTCCGTATTTTAGACCTGACTTCTTCAGAATTTTTATCATCTTCTCCTGCCTAACATTATCAAAAGCTTTTTCAAAATCAATAATTATCATAAAAGTATCTTTATTTTTCTTGATTTGCCCTACAAGTATTAATCTTCAGGCCAGAATCACTTCACTTGTACGACAGTTTTTCCTATACTCAAATTGATCTTCACCTACTATCTCTTCTACTACCACTTCCATTTTTCTATATATTATTCTGATCAGTGATTTTGAAGCCTGGAATGTCAGACTTATTAGTGCAGCAATTCTCACATTTATCAGCTTGTGCTCTCTTCAGATGTGCGGAGATAGTACTTCTATTAAAATCAATTTGACTCTCTTCTGTTTCATAATTTTTGGATATAAGTTTCAATAATCTTTTGCTTCCTTCTTCTCCTAGGGATTTTAAGAGATCTGCAGGTATCTCATCTATCCCGACTGCCTCATTTGTTTTCAAATCATTCAAAGCTCAATCAAATTGTGTGAATCATCAAAATTGACATCACCTTTTTTTTCAGTGCACTGTTGTTTAAACCAACACCGTCATACTGTTTCTCTGTATATACCTTCCTTTGGTTTGTTCTATCTTCTGTACTTAAACGGTTTCCCATCTGCAAATTTTATGTTTATACCTTTTCTTTATATCTCCAAAATTATGTTTATCTTCCTATATAGCACATCTATTTTACTTATGACCATTTCCTTTTCTACTTTTCACTTTTTTCTTGCATGCTTTTTTCTTTTGCTTTTTTGCATTTACTGTATATTTGATTTCTAAATTGTCTGTATTGCTTCCTCCCTGTGTCAACGTAGGCATTTTTGTTCCTTGTTCTCTGATCCATCAACTCCAAAGATACTTCTGTGGTCCAAGGTTTGCAGGTGTCTTGTTCCCTAAAGCCTAATGTTTCTTTACCAGTTTTGATTATTTCTCTCCTCAACCCATTCCTTTTATCCTCAGTTGAAGTCCATTAGAGTTATTTTTTGCCCCACATCTACTATCTTTGCAAATTTTTCCCTCCTGTTTGAGTCTATTTACTTTAAGTCTGTTCTGTAAGTATTGCTTCTTAATTTGCTTGAACTTCAGCCTATCAGATTTTGGTTAGTCTATGTCTACTCCTGGATATGCTTTACAGTCTAGAACTTGATTCCTGAGTCTGTTTGACCATGATATAATCTGATATCTACCTGTATCGCCTGGGCATTTCCACATATAGATCTTTTATGCATGGTTCTTAAATTGTCAGTGACAAGTTTATATTTTTTACAAAATTCTAACAATCCTGCTCCCTCACTCATATCTTTCCCCTAGACCAAAATTCCCGAAAGTATTACCCTCTTTTCCTTCTCTTAATACCACATTCCATTCACCAATGATTATTAGATTTTCCTCCCGTTTCATATTTTGAATTAATTCTTCAATTTAAGTATATGTTTTCCCTGTTTCTTCATCATCTTCCTTGTGACATTGGCATATACACTTATACTAACGTGATTGGAGCAGGCATAGTTTCTACCTTCATCAAAATATTTCTGTCACTAATCTCACCCGTTTTCCTGTTCTCTTATTCATTACAAATTCTACACCAGTAACTTCACCTACAGCTTTTGTATTGATTATTCTGTGTTCTCAGACCACAAATCCTGTGCATCCTTCCAGGTATTCTCTCTAGTCCCAATGACATCTAACTTAAGTCGTTCCATCTCCCTTTTTCATTTTTCTAACCTACCTGCCCTATTCAGACTTCTAACATTTCTCGCTCCTACTCGTAGAATGTTTCTATCCATTGTTGTGACTCCTCCCTGAGCAGTCTGCACCTGTATATCAGATCAGGGGGGGGGGGGTGATTTTACCTCTGGAACATTTTACCCAGGAAGAAACCATTATTCTATTTGTAATTTAAGAGGATTACATATCTTTGGGATACCCTTAGGGTCTTTAATCTAGTGGCTTCCTGTTTCCAGGAATAATTGATTATTTCTGATTTATCCTCCTTTACCGGATTTCAGTCACCAGAGCCTCATCCGTGCTCCACATGAAGGAGAGATTGACATTTGGTAGGAAGCAGCTAATAACCAGTACATCCCTGTTACAATTTATAATTAGAATATTACTGATCCAGTCAGCATTTAGCTTTTTTATGATTCAGTCAGATATTACTGTATATATATTTTTCTACATACACTGGATAATTATGGAGTTGATTTTACACAATTCTTTTATTAATACCCAGTATGGTAGAGGCTTCTTTCAGATACTTATGAAATTATATTTCACTTTAGGCTATTGTTATACAGAATTAGAATAAAAAGAGCTGCTTGGACTAAGGATCGTTTGAAATGATTTCCTGAAACACTGTGGAATTTAATTTGAGCAGATTACTAAACTGAATTTATTTAATTCCTATAGTATTACACAGTACACAGTTTCATTACAGGATATGTGGATCCTTAAATCAAAATAAAGTGTCCTATACTTAAATTAATAGACAGTCAGCCTTCATGCTAACTACACACAAAAAAAATTGTAAAATTCCCCTTGATAACAACTGATCTTTAATATTAATGTGGCTGAGTGTAATAGCATGATATGTTTGTATAAACTATGATTAACACATTTGATTTAATAACTTTTAGTTTCATTTATACCAGGTGTCTATAGTGAAGCAGTATCTAGCTAGTGACTGACATCATTTATCTCATAATGTTGACAGCTGAATTCTCAGATGTGCTTTGGTTGATATATAGTGGCTAGAAAAGATTGATTCTAAAGGTCTGAAGATGGTTGAAACCAGAAATTATAATAGATCTGTATTGATCATTGGTAATTATAGATATAATATGCCACTGTCATCAAGGCAGCATAAATGAAATGAAACTAATAACAGTTAGTGTCCATATTGAGAAAACACCATACAAATTAATTTGAGGAAAACATTCCAGTTCCCAGTACTAAGTATAGCTGATTGGGTAATTTGCTCATATATTCTAAGCAGTTAAGCTTTGATTTTGAGAACTTGGCCACCTGGCAGGTTAGAAAGGTACAAGGCATTTGGAATGTCTGGTACTTATGTAGAAGATGGCATGGGAAAACTATATCCCCAAAATATCATGCAGAAACAGAGTGTTCACAGGGCATGTTACTGTAAAGCATTGTTTAATACTCTACACTATAAAAGACTTTATTGAAAAGAGTTATATTACAATGTAACACTGGCAATAAACTTATTAATTAATAATCTTTAAATACAGCATAATACACTTAAAATATAATCTCATTTATTAAAATCATTTCAGTGATCCTAATATTTATTTGTATTACAGGCTATTTACAATGTAAGAGTTGTAACAACACAATCTATAGTGTTATTAGAATATATTATATTCTATAGCAAATTCACTATGCCTTATGTTTTTGTTAGCTGTTATAACTCAATAATTACTCAGGCTGTTTCTGCTTTTGCTGCCTAATCATTTAGAGATACATTAAAACAATTTATGCAATTATAATGCACTATAAAAACTAAAATCTTGCCAACTGAGATGGTACTAAAATAAATGACTTTGATCTCTGTATGCTTGATCAGCATATTCAATGAAGTGATTGAATTTTTGCTGCACAGAAGTTCAAATTAAATTTATTGAATAACTAAACTATTGTACTGCATAACGGAAGTAATACAAACTACAAATAATGATATTAAACCTAACATAGTGATCCTAGTTTGTATATAGAGTTTATGCCATTTTAACATTAAATCTTATATTTACAAGAGGATGTTAGTATATCTGAGATTAATATACGTTGACACTATTTGACCAATCATGGTGAAAGTTGACACATGCATTTCTTTTTTATAGAGAAGGTTTATGACCAAAAAATTTAAAAAAAACCACTCCAACCCCCTTTTTACAACCCTTATTTTTTATACAATATACCACTTTTTTATGTGATTTTGTTGGAACCTTGTACACGTATATACTTCAAAATAAAGAGAAAAACCCAACTCCTCTCCCCCTTTACATCCCCTCGCAGTTTTATCAATGTTCTTTACACAAAGCTACAGTCGACACCGTTTGACAGATTGCCATGAAAGTTTGCATGTATATGTATTTTTCATGGAGAAGTTTTCTAACAGAAACCACTTCCTTTTCCCTTTTAACACCCCTGATTTCTTATGTAAACCCACATTTTTTTATCCGATTTTGATGAAACTTTGCATATATACTTTAACCCTTTCCTACCGGCTATTGGATAAAAGGGAAATTTATAATTACAATTATATATTTGTATAAAGGTACTTGAAATTAAACACACAAATTTTTTTCAAATTTTTTTGGAACTCTAAGTGCTAATTACTAAGCCAGTACTTATAAGTACCGTCACCGACTTTGTGTATCACAGGATGTACAGCAATAGCAACTGAAATCAATTATGTTCATATTGGTATGAAATGTTTCCCTCATGATAATAAAAAAAAAACAATTCTTTTTGCTCATTCAGACACAAAAGACAATGCAGTGCAACATTTGGAATGATGTTTTGACAGTATTTTCTTCATTCTACATACTTCATATCTTCCTCTGATTTTTACAATTTGGGGACAGTGTATACCTCTGTTTCCCAATCTTACATCTCTCATTGTGGAATAGTATGACTTGTGTTGTTTGAATGGATGAGGGCTTGGTGAAATATATGTAGATGACCTTTTCTTCTTACCGATATCCTGTAAAGGCCGGACTGAACCCCCTGTGCCGAACCTTAGGTTGTCAAGAGGCCTGAGTGGATGGGGGTGAATTTGTGGGCTTGTGGTGGAAGCAGACTTTAGGTTGGAAGTTTACTGACCTTCGGGACATTTACTAAGTCTTCTATTCCTCTTGCGCTGTCTTCACTCTTGAAGATGTCTTCTGTCTTCTGATGATCTAAGCAAAGACTTGTGGGCTATAGTAAGATGTTAATTGATGTTAATTGTCAGGAATCATGACACCATTCCATTAGTTACGGTTGGAGAACCGATGAGGCAGGGAAAGGCCAGGGCAAAGCTAGCTGAGAATCTACCTAATAAATAATGTAGGCGACTATCGTATTTAGAGTCCCCTTTATTGACCACTGAAGACTGTATAATACAGTTGAGAGCGCGATCTGTAAGGATAACTCCCAACAGCCTCTACAATAATAATTATTGACAGAGCCGCATCTCGGCTGCGCAACTGACTATTAGAGAATGTTAACTTCTTGACTGAATGGCGAATTGACACGATGGATGCATGGTGGTGTGGCAAGCCAACGAGACACGGTTTAGCTAAGAATTAGCCCATGTTGACTTGTTGGTAATGATCGACAAAGTGAGAGCGAGTTTGGCTCGCTCTGATCGCTCGTAAGTTCGGTTTTGCGTCACCGAACAGAGCGATGCCCTCTTAGTCAGCCGTCAGCATTTTACCAATAAACAGCACCTACTGACACTCGCGCTTGCATTCTGTTCTGACTTGAGGCTCCACTAACTTTACGAAATATTTCATATACCTAAAATTCTCATTCTTTCGAATAAATATATATGTCCAAAACGAACATCACATATCTCCCCCATCCAATCCATTATACGTCCCCGTATAATGTCATAACACTGCATAGGAATACTAATCCACCATTCACTTCACCATTAGTCGATTCAAATAAAAATTAAAAATTAAATTTGCTTTCCAGTTTTTATCCTTACAGTCGAGTATAAAAGTCAATGTAACTTATAATCTCAAATTATGAAATTTATAAAATAATTCAATAATCAAATGGCTATTGCTCTGCTTTAAAAATAGTAATCGGTCAATTCGAGAAAAGATTACATACATCATAATGATTATTTACTAACCGACAAGTTACAAAAGCAAGTTAATAATTGTTCTCATGTGTCACTAATATGTACAAAAGTGTAAAGTTGTGCTTTAAGGTAATAAGATTTCATCAAACTAGTTAACTGCATGAATTAAAACATCGTGTCCTTGTGTGATAAAGATCAATAGATACTTATAGCATAAGATGCTACTGTTTTTGATTCTATGCTTGATTACTACTCATATATCCAAAATATGAAAATTTCTAATCCAAAGTGAAGTACAATTGATTACAGAGCGTTAAAAATTATGTTTACACTACTGCAGAATAAATGAAATTTGAAAGTCTTTCTCCTTGATGTTTTAGACTGAGTATAAACCAAGTTTGTGAAGAAATATCAGTGAAATTGTTTAAAATCAGATTAAATGTCAATAGATCGATAATCAGTAATCCGAATTGTGTCTTCAGTCTTCACAAGTTATTCTAAGTGAGAATCTTGATAACATAATCTGCGCTGTACAACCATTTCCTTAACATAATTATTTCCGTATTATATATGACAATTATGAAGTTACAATAAAATACAAGATTCATTATTATGGAAGGACGACTAATAAATTTCGATGAACAATTGGTTGAATGAAACGTCCATTAATAGTCTGATTTAGTACTTATCAAATGTCTTTCGTTTCACTCGCGGCTGCGTGTAGTGATGTGCAGGTCGCCGACTTGTAACTCGAGACTTGCTGTGTCGACAGCATTCTTGCTCGTCGCGAGGCCGTTCGCTCCAAGTTTTCGTTGAAACAATTCGACTACAGCAGAATATGTTCCTAACATTTCTTCACATCTTTGAGTGAATTTTGAATCACTTACAAATATATATGGCAATTTCTTTTTGAAAATTCAGAACATGTCATTATAATACATAGATTATTTACTTATGAAATTTTGGGTTCAATCGAAATATACTGTGATAAACTTGGTAAAAAATCATATTTATATTGTAAATTAACAAAATTGGATAGGCAAAATTATTATCCATCGATTCATGAAAAATCTGACTTATTTCTATATTTATTACTTTGAAAACTATTTATAAGGGAAAGAATTATTAATAATATCTTGAAATTTGGTTACACATATATTGACTACAAGATACAACATTTTGAGTTAATTTCTATTTGCACGGAAAAAGTTAAGTGCACTACATTTTATATTACAGACCCGATTGTTATTATACTAAATACCCTTTTACTAATTCTGTTCTACATTACTTATCAACAAAGATATATCCAATTATACAGAATAAAATTCTATTACATGATCCTCATAGCTTACCCAACTTCAATGTCATCTCCCTTCTTCTACTGAATTCTTCAATTATATTACAATTCATATACGCATTGTTTCGTTATCCAAACAGCTACATTACTCAAGTGAACAATTACACTCACATACATACTGAAACATTCTTGACAGTCTGAATCACTATATTCTTTTATTATTTAGATTATTTTTCTATTTTTTTTGTACGTTTTTTTTTTTAAACTTCTAATTTATACTTAACCAGTCTCTCAGACATTTATGCTCACTGTCTTTCAATAAAAGTTATTCTCTCATGGGTTAATTACTTACATGCGACATTATGTTGGTTGGGCTTTCGTATTCTCGTAAATTCTCGAGATTATTTCTACTTACAGTTTACCATTTAACTTAGTTGCTTACTTCCATTCAGGGAACCTCAGTTTTAGGTTACTCATCTAACTGCTTACCTAGATTTACGCATGCTTTTACTTATCTGTGCTTATCCCGATGCTAGTTTACTTGTGTGCGAACTCAATTCGTCTTTTCCGTGGCCACTTACTTCAACAATATTTTTACTTCCTGCGTGCACATAAAAATCGCTTCTACTCTGGTACCACTTAATATCACATTTGCTTTAACCTGCGGACTCTCTCGAAACATTTGCACACAATCGCCTGAACGATGTGGCTGTTACCGATATTACCGCTGCCGGTTTAGCTACACAGGATGCTCCCAAATATTAATCACCTTTTACTTCAACCCACGGAACTTATTGGAACATTTTGGTTCGCAACCACCTGAATGGTTGGCCCAGTTCTCGACGTTTCCACTAACAATTTGAAACTTTACTTCCTTCAACACATTTAACATTAATTTATCCCAACGTTCTGGAAATTTATCTCCCGGAGTTTTGACATAACACATAGACTTAAGACAATCGTATTGCGGGCAGAGATTGGCCTATTGAACTACGAAGCAGGCGCAAATTAAATAGAATGCATTCCTGAACTTCGAGATCTTTGCTACTCTCAACCCGTTCGATAATTCCTGAGAAATGAATTCTTAACCTCCTTAGCCGTTGCTCATAATTTAACTGCTCAGCACCCTTTAACTTTTATACGCATTCGCCATTTGCGACATGTACTAACATTTCGACATTTTCCCTTTTTTCTCGCTGCAGCATCACTCAATAAAATTACCGAGCGGGGCGGTGTAACGGTTAGCGTTCTCGCCTCGCATTCGGGAGGACGGCGGTTCGAATCCCCGTCCGGGCATCCAGATTGGGGTTTTCCATGGTTTCCCCAAATCACTCCAGGCAAATGCCGGGATGCTTCCTTCAAAAAGGCCATGGCCGAATTCCTTCCCATTCCTTGCCCCCATCCTTTCCCGTCTCTAAAGACCTCGATGTTAAAAGGAGACATAAAGCAGTTAAAAAAAAAAATCAATAAAATTATTTCTCGCACGCCCTAACAATTTCATCTAGCACACATCTCCATAACAATAACCTTTTACTTCTACATACTTAAATAGCGCAGTTATTTTTACAATTTTTCCACTAAGCACCGTACACTGATCTTAAATTTATTTTTATCCCATCAGGCCAGCATATAAAATAATTATTCATGAATATCTTATTTTTAATGTAAACAGCTAGTATATTTTTTCTACGCTCAATAATCATATCTAAACCAGATTTCATATTTTGTTGCTTGATAACGCGCTCCAAGTTATAATAAAATTTGAATTAAATTGTGAAAATATTTCATTTCACTGCCACTTTTCAGTTTCGCATTGTAATTTAGTGCATATTTTCTTAAACAGATTTTTTAAATTTATTTTATGCTACAAGGTTTAATTAATATATTTTAAAATACTGCTGTCTTTACATATAAAGCAATCGCGAAAACGTACTTTTAGTTCGTAATACATGATACACGTGTGCCAAATTAACAAGCCAAAGTGCTAAATTAATGTTAACCAACAAAACAATGATTTTTAACATTTGATTAACTCTTGGTTTACCCACACTTTCTCAAAACAACACATATTATGTTACGTTAATCATTACAAAATTCATATAACCCATTGATATAATTTTAAACTAATACAAATAATGGCTCTTAGCTTGTATTGCATTTAGATATTGATTATGTACTTGTATTTCCGAAAGCAATAAGATTTTTTAAAAATATTTAACGGAATATTTTTAACATTTGCGAACTATCAAAATATAGTTAGTTACTCTGCTCGCAGTGCATTCACGATCAGAGCCATGAACTATTCAACTATACTTCAAAATTGAATTTACGCAGTACATGCTTTCTTACTGAAAATTATTTGACTGTACCTATTTTGAAGTTGATTGCATCCTCAAATATAATAATTGTAGTAACTTCACATTTTATTTTTAATCAGATCACATTTATATAGATTTTAGTTGAAATTACCGCCTTGTCCGGGCGCCTTCGGTCAAAGCCATAACCTTCAGCTAAATCTTATGACTGCAATTTACATTATTTCGTTTCACTCAGAAATTATTGAATTATAATTTTTGAAGGAATAACACATTTGGAAACATAGTTTGAGGGAATAATTTGTTTAATGAATATTATATGCCCATTTGAACCAACTAATTTGACACACAACTGATGAACATATTACGTGGATTACAGTTTTCTTTTAATTTATTAACTGATAGATCGTAATTTTGCCTTCCGCCACATATTTTGCATTAAACAACCCATTTTGAACAGAATTATAGTTGAACATAGCATTTTCCGACAGAAACAAAAAATTACAGCATTTATTACTCATTCTTTTAAAACAGTCGCGTTCTTTCAACAGAAAATTTAAATAAAACAATTTTTTAGAAACAAATCACTCTAGAACTTAAAAATTATGCCATTTTTCCCACAAAAAAGCCCGTAATTTATTGCCATATGCATGCGTGCGTGTTCAAAACTCACCATCTGCTGTTTTCGACGATTTGAAGCTGGTAGAACGGCTCTGCTGGCGTCGTGATGTCCCCGGAAGTACTGGTGTTGTCGCCGCTGGCTGCAACTCGACTCCTGTTCACTCAGCACGGACGCCGGCCGATCGCCGTCCGTCTCGCGTAGATTTCGCCCGGTGGTAGAAGCCCGTCGCTGATATAATAACTTTTATTAAGACTGATTAAATTTGATATCAACTGTTATATCTCTCGCCCGTCTCACCACCAATATATTCCATCTGCCATTCAATTGCTACCCGTGATTTCTTCGTCATTTTCCCCACGAAGGTTTTCCATCCTAAAAGTCTTCGTTTCGAATCTTTCACTAACCGATTCGTAGATTCCACTTCTGAAAACCAACTGTAAAGGCCGGACTGAACCCCCTGTGCCGAACCTTAGGTTGTCAAGAGGCCTGAGTGGATGGGGGTGAATTTGTGGGCTTGTGGTGGAAGCAGACTTTAGGTTGGAAGTTTACTGACCTTTGGGACATTTACTAAGTCTTCTATTCCTCTTGCGCTGTCTTCACTCTTGAAGATGTCTTCTGATGATCTAAGCAAAGACTTGTGGGCTATAGTAAGATGTTAATTGATGTTAATTGTCAGGAATCATGACACCACTCCATTAGTTACGGTTGGAGAACCGATGAGGCAGGGAAAGGCCAGGGCAAAGCTAGCTGAGAATCTACCTAATAAATAATGTAGGCGACTATCGTATTTAGAGTCCTCTTTATTGACCACTGAAGACTGTATAATACAGTTGAGAGCGCGATCTGTAAGGATAACTCCCAATAGCCTCTACAATAATAATTATTGACAGAGCCGCATCTCGGCTGCGCAACTGACTATTAGAGAATGTTAACTTCTTGACTGAATGGCGAATTGACACGATGGATGCATGGTGGCGAGGCAAGCCAACGAGACACGGTTTAGCTAAGAATTAGCCCATGTTGACTTGTTGGTAATGATCTACAAAGTGAGTGCGAGTTTGGCTCGCTGTGGTCGCTCGTAAGTTCGGTTTTGCGTCACCGAACAGAGCGATGCCCTCTTAGTCAGCCGTCAGCGTTTTATCAATAAACAGCACCTGCTGACACTCGCGCTTGCATTCTGTTCTGACTTGAGGCTCCACTAACTTTACGGAATATTTCATATACCTAAAATTCTCATTCTTTCGAATAAATATATATGTCCAAAACGACCATCACAATCCTTCATAGTCATCATACCTTGTGCAAAGGATCTTCTAAAAATTTTACAGACTTTTTTTCAAATATCGGACCATTTATCCTATAGGGATTGACAAATACAACATCCAGAATTCCCCAAAACAATCTTTACCATGATTTCGGTAATCTTCTGTGAGCATTGCACAAAGTCATCAGCTGATAAGCAGTATCAACCGCACATGTGAAGGTCTTGTCCTTGACGACTCCTGACCATGAAATTGTCGACTTGAATCCATCTTTTTCTTTGCATATAACTAGTGATGTAACAACAGGATGGCAGGATGGGCAAAATGCTATGGGACCTACTGCCGCAGGTGGCCCCCGATGACCGGCCAGAGAGGCCCTCTGGTCCAAGATCCACCAGGTCATCAATCCAACCCGAGAGAGGGCTCATCTGTTGAAGTTGCCATTGACCCCAACCAGTGTAGTGAAGTTACACTGCTGCCATGAAAATTTGATACTAAATGTATGACCTTTTTATCCTTCCATTTCCAGTAGCAAATACCTAGGTTTGTAAATTCATTGTCACAATCTCCTCTTTTTAGTATTCCATCAGCAGATTGTTAGAAAGTCCCTTGCAGTAGGGTCTGATTCTCCCACAAACAAAAGTTGTTTCAGTTTTTTAAAATTGAAACTGATGAAAAATAATGATAATACTAGATAACATCGCCATTGCTCCATATTTTTCAATTCTAAGACCACTCTTTGACCTAATGAGTAATCTGAGAACATTCCAGTCATTTCTTCATTTTTGCCTTGATAAATTATAAACTTCTAAGAGAAGAGCTGATAAATTATAAACTTCTTAGAGAAGAGTTTCAATCAGAGCGTATTTCATAAAAATATCCATTTGAAAATATCTAAAACAATGATAAAACCAATTGTATACTTGCTAAATCTATTGACCAATAATCTGTATAAAACTACCCAGAACTCCCTGACTGTACTTATAAGTCCACATTGGTTTTTCTAGATTATTTAGTAAAGAAACTAGAAAAACATATTTTATAGGTAAAAAATATACGGTTAAATGTTCAAACTAAAAAAGTAATAACAGAAATTGACACTTACCAAGTAAATTATCATCTAAAAATTCATTGTAATGTACCACTTGTTACTCTGGTCAGTATGCTGTCAAGCCCCAACTTAGAAAATTAATTTCTCGGCAATTTCACGCAGAATTTAAAAATAAATGTTGTCATTGTCTGACTTAATCATACAACAATACATGAACAGGCTTAACAATGCAGTGGACACTGGTATTGTCGAATTATATGGTGGTAAATACAGTGGTACTTATAAGTACCGTCAGGGAGGAAAGGGTTAAAAGAAAGAGAAAAATACCTGTCCACATTAGTTTTACAAAAACCAAATCTCTCTCCCTCTTTCCATTCCTTAATTATTGTCAATATTCTTTATACAAAGCTACAGTTTATATTTGATTTTGAAGGAATTTTGCACACTTTTACAGGATGATTATAATTAAAGTTTAAGTTTCAAAATGCTCTTAAAAACGAACCGCTGATTAGAGTGACATCAAAATTGAACAGCGTATTTTTTCAACAGCTTACTCAAGCTTGCTAATCAACTATTTTTATATATGATTACAACATGATCTATAGATAAAGGGAATAGAAAAGTAATGCCAAATACATGAAAACTATAAAATAATAATACTTCATATCTTGGAGCTGCAGGGCTGTAAGTGTGTAAATACAAGTTCTTTTAATATTATATATAGCTTATTAGAAACCTTTTCTGCGATTTTCGAATAACCACTAGTTATTAACTATAGAATGGTATTATGCTAAATTTACCAATGTTACTTTGTTTCTAGGTATCATCAAGTAATTCCTACTCATGATCTGCAGCAGCCTTACACTTCCGAAATATGTGGGGAGCCTTTTGTGAATTCTGACATCCTAATAACTCATAAAAGAATCCATAAGAAAGACCGGCCTTATGCTTGTGAAGTTTGTGGAAAATGTTTTACTGCTAATACTAACCTTGCAAAACATAAAAAAATTCATACAGGTGAGCGGCCTCACTGTTGTGAAATTTGTGGATAAAACGTTTACACAGGCTAATAACTTAGTAGTACATAAAAGAATTCATACAGGTGAGCGGCCTTACTGTTTGTGAAATTTGTGGAAAATCGTTTACACAGGCTAATAACTTAGTAGTACATAAAAGAATTCATACAGGTGAGCGGCCTTATGGTTGTGAAATTTGTGGTAAAACATGTTTACATGTGCTAATCACTTAGTAGTACATAAAACAATTCATACAGGATGAGCGGCCTTATGGTTGTGAAATTTGTGGTAAAACGTTTACACGGGCTAATCGACTTAGTAGTACATAAAAGAATTCATACAGGTGAGCGGCCTCACTTTTGTGAAATTTGTGGAAAATCGTTTACACAGGCTAATAACTTAGTAGTACATAAAAGAATTCATACAGGTGAGCGGCCTTACTGTTTGTGAAATTTGTGGAAAATCGTTTACACAGGGCTAATTACTTAGTAGTACATAAAAGAATTCATACAGGTGAGCGGCCTTATGGTTGTGAAATTTGTGGGAAAACGTTTACATGGGCTAATTGCTTGGTAGTACATAAAAGAATTCATACAGGTGAGCGGCCTTATGCTTGTGAATTTTGTGGAAAAGCTTTTTCTGTCAATAGTCACCTTATAATACATAAAAGAATTCATACAGGTGAGCGGCCTTATGCTTGTGAAATTTGTGGAAAATCATTTACACAACCAGGTCACCTCAAAGCACATAAAATAATTCATACTAACTAGCGTCCTTGCACTTGTGAACTTTGTGAAATCGTTTAAGGATTCTTCAAGTTCAAAATACATAAAAGAGTTAATTCAGATGAGCATTCTTAGGATTTGTAGAAAATTATTTACACCATCATGTAGCTACATAACATTAAAGGAATCCATGTCAACTACCAAACTTATGCTTGTAAAAATTCTAAAGAATTGTTTATGAACTGTAGTTATGTAACAATACATAAAAGTATTCATAGTGGCGAGAAGCCTTATTTTTTGTAGCTTTTGATATGTAACACACAAAAAATTATATGTAAATAAGGTGCTTCATGTTTGTGAAGGTTAAGGAAAAGTTTGTAAGTGGCCAGCTAGCTGTAAAATTCATGTAGAGTATATACTGGTGAGGTGTTTTGTGCTTGTTAAATTTGTTTAGGGGGTCAGGTAAAGTTATAATTTGTAACATAGCTGCACTATAAGGCTCAATATTTATATGGCTAAATAATCATATAGTTGTGGACATTCCAGAAAATTGCATCTGTCTTATAAAAAAAATTCTTGAGATGCCTTATGCTAGAAAAAATTGTTAGCACACACACACACACATATTATCTGTAAACCTCAAATAGCATAAAATAATCTATATGTTAATGGCCTTAAAATTGTAGAGATTTTAGAAAAATTGTTTATAGTGACCCTTAGCCCTGTAAATTATGTTAAAATCCATTTCTCTTAGCAGTAATCCAATATTGCAGGTTCTACTGTTGTGGATTCTTCCATTTGTGTTGATCTTGTGCATGTTCAGGTGAGACATTGACTAGATGCATGTCCTCCCATAAAGTATCCAGCCACTGTTTCTTGGATGTCCCTCATGGTCTTTGCCCCTCCAGTCTTATGTCGAGTGCTGTTCTTGCCACTGATGTGTCGTTGTTGTATTGTACATGGCTGTACCATCGCAGATGACCCTAACACATTTTCTCAGTGGTTGGAGCCACACCAAATGCATTGACTCCGTTTCAGACATTTGCGAGTGTCTGACCATCTGAACAGAGTTCTGTTCGCAGGTATTTGAAGTCAGTTGACTTATGGAGTTCAACGCCATTGATATTAACTGACCCGTCCCTTGGAACCCCACACTCCATGTGCTCGGTCTTCCAGACATTAAGGTGCAAACTGTATTAATCAAGGGAAGTTTTCCATCATTGGATTAGTTGTTCAGATTCTTCTTGAGACTTGCAGGTGACTATGATATCATCAGCATGGAGTAATTTCTTGGAGTGTGGAGTGAGCAGTTCTCCAGTAATGGTGTAAAGACAGAGGATAAATAGGAGTGGGTAAAAAAGCTGATCCTGGATGAACACCAACACTAATGGGGAAATAGAGTCAGAACTTTCTGCAGCATATCAAACATAACAGATGACAATACAATGTAATAGCTGGATCCATTTAATTTTTACCTCTGGTTCCCCATGCCGTTTCAGCGAATAAGAGAATAGCTCTGTAGGTACCCTATTGAAACCCTTTTCAAGATCCTAAAAAAGCTATGTGCAGTGCTTTTCTCTTTTCAATGTGTATCTTACCATCAAAAGTTGTTTGGTATGAATAGCATCAGTCATCCCTGTGCCTTTCATGGAACCACACTAATTTGGAGCAACCTTAACTATGCTTGGAAGGCTTGCACCCACAATACACTTAAAGATCGTCATTGCGTAGGCGAAGTAGGTGAATCAGTCGTTAGTTGGAGCAGTCTAGCACATCACACTTTCCTTTCCAAAGGGGTATTGTAACATTAGTGACCTAACTATGTAGTAAAATCCAGTCTCTACCAGCAGAAATTCCATTTTAATTTTTCTTAAGATTTTGCACCCTATCTTATAATGTTTGGTTCTCATAAGAATCCATCAAGGTGATGGAAAATTTGGTTGACATGTCTGTTGAAAACTATTTACTTAGTAAAATAGAACTGTGTTAATTTTACGGCAAATTGTGTAAAAAGAATTATATTCTGGAAAATATAATAGTTTATTTATGCTATCAATAATCTGCTGTATTTCATGTAATAGAAATTTGCATTTCTCAAATTATTGAATTTACAATTTAAGTCAGTGTACTCAGATAAGATTGTATGACATTAAACCTTAATACAGGTGTTTTTATTTCTTTTCTTTTTGCTAAGTTTGAAGTAAATGTCTATAAAAATTAATTTTTCGTTTGATGTATGGATTTAACTGATATTTATGTATACAATAATTCAGTAATTTTTATCAAGTATGAGTATTATTCTCTTTCATTATTGGTTATACTGTATGTGCTACAATTAAATGACATTTGTCTTTATGACATCTGCCATAATAAGAATTTTCGAATGTTTAGTTACTGATTTAATATAAAACGCCTGACCACAGTGTGATGTAATTTTAACTGAATTCATGATTGATTGTTATTTATTTGCTATATCAGTTGTCTTATATTTTTTGTCACTGGATGTTTGTAAAGGTAGAGTCTTTGTCAAAAGTTATCTTGAGAGCACGCCACACTTTTTTTTTTACATTAAAGTTATTTTTGTAATCAGTGACTATTCTTTAAGCTTATTCAAAAATTGATTTATCCTGAATTGTGGGACATCCTGTGGCTGTTAAACAAAATCTTTATATTTAAATATTATTTTTAACCTTTTAGTTCACATTACTATGAAAGTTTTTTAAAGACAAATTTTATTTTTAAATTTTTAGTTCAGATTGTTTCAATAGTATGTTTCTTACTTTTGCCTTTTTTCGTCGATCTCTCATTTTTAATTATTATTCCCATGAGTAATATACAATTTAACGGTCAACCCCACCATAGGTCCAATAGCAGAATAAATAAGACCACTCTTCTATAATAGTACGAAGTAATTGGAAACAAAGTTTCGTATACTCATTAATTAACATCACATTAAGCGACAGCCGAAACCATTGTAGCAGATGTATCAAAGTATCATCAATTGTGCATGGCAAAAGGTTCTGCAACAAAATCATTTTTCTGTTGTTACTATCAAAGTAATGAGAATACCAGATTATTGTTATGAAATTATTGTGTTGTTAAGTGTTCTTAATACGTGTGCAAAATTTCTAAAAACTAAGATGCCTGGAAGTTGGTAATTAAATTATATGCATATGGCGAAATTGGCCAGGAAATCTCCAAATGATCCAGCTGCCAAATAGCGAAGGTTTCTCATATTGCCACGCTACTGCACTAATGTCGCGGCTGCAGTTTAACGTGAAATTTGAACCATGGGTTATCCTAATCTTTGCCACTTATAATAACTGTTAAAATTTCAACCGAAACCGGGATTCGAGCAGGGAATGTCTGTTCGTCAGTCACGCGCCTTAACCAACTGAGCCACCAAGGATGATGCGGAAAGTTGGCGAAAATGAGCCCCATCTGTTATAAGATGGTTAAATTACTTTACTGTTCTTATTGTCAAAGTAATGAGATTACCAAGTCATAGATATGTAATTATTAGATTGTCATCTGTTTCTTAACCCTTTCGCTGGCTACGAGTGCCGAGCGTCCTGCCTCCCCGGTGGTTGGGGCGAGCGGACCCACCGTGTGCCTGGCCGGCGGGCGGCTGAGTGGTCCGACAACCGCTGCAGGCTACGGCCGCTCTGGGCTAATCGCGCGTTCCTAGCGCGCTTGCAACTACTCTTCAGTATTACTCCTTATAAAATCATTGTCACACTGTACTATCTCAGCGATAGAAGTTTCTAATGACCAAGAAAGAGTGTTTTTAAGTTAACCCCTGTTTCCTGCTGTATGTTTATTCTGGACAGAGACAGAGAAAAAGGTAATTTAGGAATATGATGAGAACCTTTTTATTTGTATTTGGAAAATTCTTTACCTAGACATTTTGCACTACTAATATATAGTATAAGCTATTAAACGTTCACTAACATCAGACACACATATTTCAAGATACATAGTTTTAAAGTGAGCAGTTCCTAGCAAAGGCGCCCTAGAACTCGGACAATTCTTGGTATAGTCGTCTATAAGATACAATTGTTGATCTTTAAAACCAAATTGTCTCATATAGCCTGACGCAGAATTAAACACGCGATATATGAGTATATAACTCATTTTGTGATAAGCCTATAGGTCAGTTTGCAGTTAAGGCCTAAACTAGATTCTGCATAATAAAAAGCTCGGCAGTAAGTGTCTTCCTGCTTCATGCTCGCTATTTTCCCTCTGAGCTCGTCAAGTTCAGTACCATTTGACTTAATGGTTTCCCACCCTCATTTTTGACGCAGGCTTTGGACTGCCGCTGGCTAAGTTAATTATTTTTTTTACGTTTAATAACTTTTTTATTTTTATTTTTTACTTTCCTTTAGTTGAAACGTACACAGTTACTAAAACAACCTAATATTTCTTTAGTGTGTGGTATTTTTCGAACCATGGCACCTTGCAGAGAGCCACATCACACTTTTTGCATCTTATGCGTGTCATTTTTCGTTGTGAATGAGTCACAGGATGATTCTCCGACCAGTCATACTTTCTTTTTCCCGACGAAGTTTCACTTACTTCATTTCTTTTTCCGTCATCAGAGGAAAAATCTTCTGTTCGTGATGTCGAGGATCCAGCATTACATCCAGACGTATCCAACTCTTCGTCGGAAGAATGCTCTGAAGTATCACTACAATCTTCGTCGCTACTATTCATGAGGATATCCATGATTTCCTTGTCCGATATACTGCGTCCCGACGTGGCAAAGGCTACAGATGCGAACGCTGTCGTCTCACCAGAAGAAAAAACAGAACTGGCCGAATATTAGACTCGTAAGCAGTAAGGGGCCAGGGGAGGTGAAAACTAAAGTGTTTTCCTACAGAAAGTCCAGAGTATAACAGTGTTCTCAGAAATTCTCAGTATTCTCAGTAATGCGGTCAACAGCAATTAGCCTTTTACCTGCTTCCGAGCTCGGGCGTATATGTATGCCGTTAGCCGTCAGGACTTCTCGCCTGCCGGGCGTACATGTATGCCGTTAGCCGTCTGGTCTTCCCGTCCGCTGGGCATACATGTATGCCCGTAGCCGTCTGGTCTTTCTAGCGGCAGGGCATACATGTATGCCCGTAGCCGTGAAAGGGTTAATTTCTGTACAAAAAATCAGACAATTAAGACTTTCTGAAGTGGGTGAAAAATGAACTGAAACTTTCCTTACATTCAACTACCTTTAAGTTGTTACTGACAATGTGGTGAGAGTGGAATTACTGAATTTTTATTGGCTCTTAATAAATGAGCGAAATTTCAAACAATTCGGACGTAAGGAAGTGGGTGAACACTGAAATTAAAAATTCTATTGCATGCAACCATTGTTGTATTGTTACTGTCAAAGTAATGAGAGTAGCAGGATGTAGCTAAGATACTACTGTATGGTCAATGATTGTTAAAACGAGTGCAAAATTTTTCGGTTGTTACTGTCAAAGTAACTAAAGTATCAAGACTTAGCTATGAAAGTATGGTATTTTAAAGAGTTAATACATTAGCAAATTTTCAGACAATTTTGACATCTTGAATTGTGTTAAAATTAAATTTGCGAAATTCAACCATCTATCTGATGTTACTGTCAAGGTAATGAGAATAGCAGGACACAGCTATAAAATTATTGTATTGTCTTAATATGTGAGCGAAATTTCAAATAGCTCGGATATGGAAGTGGGTCAAAATGGAGTTGTAAAATTCCTTTACAATCATTGATACATACATAGAGGTCAACCTAATATAAAGCGAGTAACATAATTATCGGTGTACAAAATTCCTATTAATATTTTTACAGATTTTTTTTTCTTAAACTAGATGGTACCCACGACTTCGTTTGTGTTTGTAAAGAATTCATACTGACACTTACCGACATCTAACCACCATAGTGCATGGTAGGAGACTCGATGCTATTACCCCACACAAATGCCAGTCATCTGCACTATGTAGTTCCGGCAGCAAAGTAGAATTTACGAATACACACAAGTCTATTGATGAAATACGAAAATATTGATGATCGACCAATTTCAACCCCCATATCTCCCACACCCCCATACCTACCGACATCTAACAACCATAGTGCATGACAGTTGACACGATTCTACTACCACACAAAAACACCATTACTGTATGCTATGTAGATGTGACATATGCGGAGACACATGTCTTTCATCGAAATACGAAAATAACCTTGATCGGCCAATTTCAACCACCATATCTCCCACACTACCACAGTTTCTGAAATTCGGCTGCTGTTGTGATCGAAAGGTGACTCTGTGCTACTACCACGCACAAACGCCAGAGATCTGCGATCGATAGTTTTCGCTGAAATGTGATACACCATGACACATGCGTATTTGGCAGAAATATGAAATTGCCGCAGGTCGACCACTTTCATCTCCCCCCCCCCCCATAGCTATAGACATCTAACAACCATAGTGCATGACAAGAGATAGGATTCTAGTACTAAACACAAACACCAATGCTGTATGCTATGTAGTTGTGGCAGAAAAGTGACATATGCGGAGACAGTCGAAATACGAAAATATCCTTGGTCGGCCACTTTCAGCCACCATATTTCCAACACTACCACAGTTTCTGAAATTCGGCCGCTGTTGTGATCGAAAAGTGACTCTGTGCTACTACCACACACAAACGCCAGTGATCTGCGATCGATAGTTTTCGCTGAAAAGTAATACACCATGACACATGCGTATTCGGCAGAAATATGAAATTGCCGCAGGCCAACCACTTTCATTCCCCATATCTCCCATACCCTTATAGGCTACCGCCATCTAACAACCATAGTGCACGACAAGAGATAAGATTCTACTACCAAACACAAACACCAATGCTCTATGCTATGTAGTTGTGGCAGAAAAGTGACATATGCGGAGACAGTCGAAATACGAAAATATCCTAGGTCGGCCAATTTCAACCACCATATCTCCCACACTACCGCCGTTTCTGAAATTTGGTCGCTGTTGTGATCGAAAGGTGACTCTGTGCTACTACCACACAAAAACGCCAGTGATCTGCGATCGATAGTTTTCGCTAAAAAGTGATACACCATAACACATGCGTATTTGGCAGATATATGAAATTGCCGCAGATCGACCCCTTTCATCCCCTATATTTCCCACACCCCGATAGCTACCGACATATAACAACCATAGTGCATGACAAGAGATACGATTCTACTACCAGACACAAACACCAATGCTGTATGCTATGTAGTTGAGGCAGAAAAGTGACATATGTGGAGACAGTCGAAATACGAAAATATCCTTGGTCGGCCACTTTCAACCACCATATCTCCCACACTACCACAGTTACTGAAATTCGGCCGCTGTTGTGATAGAAAGGTGACTCTGCGCTACTACCACAAACACACTCCAGTAATCTGCGATCGACAGTTTTCGCTGAAAAGTTATACACCATGATACTTGCGTCTTTGGCAGAAATATGAAATTGCCTCAGGTCGACCTCTTTCATCCCCAATGTCTCCCACACCCCCATAGCTACCGACATCTAACAACCATAGTGCACGACAGGAGACACGATTCTACTACCACACACAAACACCAAAGGTGTATGTTATGTAGTTGTGGCAGGAAAGAGAAGTATACGGAGATACAAATTTTTGGTGGAAATATGAAAGCTCCCTGCATTGGGCAACTTTAATCATCATATCTCCCACATCCCCACAGCTATCGGCATTCGACCAACGTATGTGCACGAGAGGAAACTCCATGCTACTTTCACACCCAAGGACCAGTGATCTGTGCTAGGTAGTGGTGGCTGAAAAGTGAAATATAGGAAAAAACATGTCTATTTATGTATATATATATATAAGATTGTAATGTTTGTAGATAATATCACTTGGGTTATTTATAAATGTGACCTCATAAAACTTCATTTTTAGTAATGCGAAACTTAAAAACGAAGAAATTATTCTGTTCCATATACATTCCCTTTGTTTTTTGGCCCGACCAATATGGCGACCTCCTTACCCCACTGCTCTCCTCTCGGCGTCACGTTGCTGTGTGGAGAAGGTCACTTACGTGGTCTCCTCTCTTTTCTTTGCTCCATGGTTAAATCCAGTGAGCTATGCAACACGTGACGGCTAGTTGGGGGGGGGGGAGCGGTTAGCACACTAAACTGACAGCCCAGAGCGCTCATTATCAGTAAAACTGAATTTTCTTTAATTTCGACGACTATCGTGATAATGCTTGACGATAGAAATGATGTACTTAAAACATTGAAATTTTCACTCATCAAAGTCGTTATAGGTCCAGTGCAACTTTGAAAATAATGAATTAAAATACGCAAACAGATTGAGGCTGCCTGGGGGAAGAAAAGCAGGGAGCGGAACAGCCGCAGGGCTACCAACATTGCTTAAGCACAAATTTCAAACAGTGCTGATATGTTTCTACTTTTAACTGTTTTTTAAGGTCCACAATAAATAAAGTAACCGACAAGAAACGAATTCTGTACCTCCAAACTGATTCGTATTATGAAATTAGTATTAAAATTAATATATCACAACGCTGGATCCAGAAAAGTAGTTCGTTTTAGATGAAAGTAGGTCCAAATATTTGAGCAGATGCTGTGTTGCTAAATGTTCCTAATAAAATGTAAGTTATTTGTTCGTTATTAAACATGAAATATATGCTTAG
>JARYHS010006964.1:6051087-6085036 GCA_031002005.1 Vandiemenella viatica
CTGAGGTCAAATTAACAATTCTTATCAGGTTCTGAATGGCTCAAAGATAATTCTAACTTCAACTCTCTTCCTTTTTTTTGTTGCTGTAAAAATCATTGCTTTTTCTCCTTACAATTATGTGTACTGTTTAACTGGACCTTGTGTTTTATAGGCATTATGAAAACACAGCGATTTTATGACATGCCCTGTTGTCAAATCACTGAGTTTGTATTATAACATCTCACCACCAACTTGTAATAATTATATCAATTTGACCTGGTGGGGATGTAACTATTTACACTAAAAGTGGAGTTTACTCTTGATAGGCCATTGACTGTCAATTTATATTTCAAACATAGAGCTCCATATTTCATTTCATGGAATTGGTACAAAAATGGAGTTAGCATCATCTATTTGATTTTCTTGTTGTTTCTCCAAGTCTATTGGAGATCATGATTCTGTTACATCATCATTCACTAATGACACCACTACCACTTACTCCAGTCTCACCACAGGTGAAACATTCCCCATCATTGATCATGCTACTTGCATGACACACCTCATATATCAACTTACATGTCTCCATTGCTCCAGTTCATATATATGCCTCACTACTAACCCACTTACTATCAGAATAAATGGCCACAGGCAGACAGTATATACTAACAATAAGGCCCATCCAGTTGCAAAATATGCCAGTTCCCACAAACTAAATAATTTTAACACCTGTTTCTCCACTTAGGGCGATCGGAGTTTTCCCTGATAACACAACCTCCTCTGAACTATGTAGATGGGAACTAGCCTATCAGAATATCCTGGACACCAGATATCCTCCAGGCTCAATATCCAATAAATTCCTTCCCCCAGACCCAACTCCTATTATCTCTACTATTTAGGCCTATGTTAATTTTACTTTTATATTTTATTTTTCACTTGAAGTTTTTCAAAATTTGATTTATATATGTATCCTCACTTATTTAATATGTTGTTCTACTACTTTCGTTGAGGATCAAAATTATCGATTATCGATGCAATACTTGAACTCCCCTCCGTCCTGCACTACCATTTGCGCCAGCGATGCCATTCACCAGACGGTGTCCTCTGTGTACGCATCTGACTCCACCTGGTGTCTCACTTCTGTACGCCGAAATATTGCAGTTTCTTTGTTTGTCATTTCCAGCCGCCTTTGTCTGTGGTAAGTGTTGGGTCATATGGTCATATTTCCCTATTCTTACTTAGTTTTTTACTATTATACTTTTGGAGTTGATGTTAGTTGTCTTTCTAAGGTGAGCTGTATTTCTTTTTAAATGCTACATTTATTTAGAATAGAAGTTTAGTAGCAGTTTTTGCCTTCTTTTGAAAGTTAATTATTACGATTTCTCCTGAATCACCCTGTATAATACAAAAAAGATCATTATTAATATACATATGATAATATTGCATTGGCTTTTGTAATTAAGAAAGGCTATACAAACAATCAGTAAGAGCTTTCTTGTAGCCCCTTATCGAATTATTGCTGCTGTATACTGGATTTTTTACCATCACCATAGTTTACCTTCACCTCTGAGGAAGCTTACTTTGCCTGTATGAATGTTGGGCTTGCCATCCTGGTCTGATCTTGGTTATGCTGTCCCCATTTCTATTTCCCACAGTTTCTATAGATTACTTTAGGCTAATTTTGTGCTTCTTCCTTCAAAATTGGATGGCTAAGTTCCTTCCCATTCATTGTCATCAATCCTTTCTCAGCCCCAATGGTATCAATGAGCCATAACACTACAGATATAAAAAGAGAAAAACCCTGAATGGTTGTAAATTGCCTTTGTTTCCAATTATCCATAATCAGCTATGATATATTTGGTAGATATGTATATCTCCCAATTCTTTCATTTATAAAATTTCAAATAATTTTATCAAAAACACTCAAACTGGTAGATGCAAATTTCCAAACAGATTGAGTGAACCTGGTGGGCGAGCAGTAATGTCATTCAGTGTGATGTTTGGTGAATTGTAGGCTCTACGATCCAGATTTTGGTTTTCCATGTTTTCCCAAAATCACTTCATAAATATTGTTATCATTTTCTTTATTGCTTGATGACAGTTGTATCCCAGTTCTAATAATCACACTGTGGGCAAGATATGAGCCACTAACAAAAAATTAAACTATATTATATAGAATTTGTTTATATACAGGGTGATTCAAGAGGAAAGATAAATATTGAAGGAGGTGCTAGTAAGAACAATATTGAGTAGATAGGTTCATATAAGATGTATCCAATATCCATTCGCTGGTGATACAGGTGTGGGAATGTTATGCGTAAAAGAAACCTCAGAAAGTCATCAAGAGCACATAAAAAATTCTTTATTCCTACAAAAACACACATAAATGCTTAAATTAATGTTTGAAATATCCCACCAACAACTTCAGTACACTTTGCAACAGTAAGTGTAGCTCTTCTGAGTACAGTCTTGGTGTACTTTTATGGGGATTGCAGAGTTTACACTGCGAGCGAGTAATTCATCACTTGTGTTTACTTTTATTCCCAATATTCTAGCACTTGTATCTCCAACATGAATGAAAATCGGACAGGTGTATATCTGAACTTTTTTTTTTTTACTCAATTTTCTTTATTCTACCACATCTTTCATTATTCCTCATTCCTCCTAAATCACCCTGTGTAATAGAAGAGAATTCATTCTTTATATACATATGATAATATTTCAGGGGATTTTATAAATGAAAAAAGGCTATATGAACAGACTTTCAGAGTTTTACTGTAGTCATTTATGGAATTATTTTTGTTTTATTAGACCAGTATGTTTCAGTTTACAAGTGTTTTGGACTTGAGTTTTTCATGTTGTTTGCTTGTATTGAGGATTGGTTTCATGTTACAAAAAATAAGGGCCATTAACTTTTTCTAAAACAACTTTTCATATTTTTATTTGTGTTATACTGCCTGCATTCATGTTGTTGATTTCCCTCTTTTTTAAATTATATTCCTAATTTCTTATATTTATCATTACTGCCTTTTTTTTCAGAATATGCTGGAAAATCCTGAACAAGAGAATATAAAAATGGAACCTGTTCCTGATAGGTAAAGTATTTCCTTGTTATTAAACAGTAAGCTGCTGTTATAGAAATTTATGTTATTTTATAGTGTAATGAAGACGTATTACAGTATTATATTTATATTATTATGCCTAACATATGTCATCTTTCTATGGTGAATAATTTACCTGTTGCTGATAAAACTTAATATTAGCGTAGCAAGTGTCTTAATATTGAATGTTAAAGTTTTATATTTTTCTGGGCGCAAGTAAAGCTAAGTAATTCAATTTAATGTATCATTAAAAATATTTAACTCACTTAACAGCAAGTACATTTTTACAGATTAATTTTCTTTTATCATAAATGCATGTGGTCATGACCAAGAGGGAAGGAAAATATTTACTTTGTTAACTATGGCAGAATCGCATCAGGTATGGTTGATTCCTTTGAATTGGCTATGGCCTAATTCCTTGCCGTTCCTTGCTCCCAGTCCATTCACACCACTAATCACCTCAACTTCTCTGAGGCGTAAAGCAATAATCAATAAAGGTGTTATCTTTAAGTTTAATAGCTTTTGTCAATTATATGATATAATGCTGGAAAATTTCATTGCATTTAGTGGAAACATATCACTTGAAATGTTTCATAGCTTGAACACTTTTTATGAATTTATATGTAATTATTTTTTCTCTTTCAATTATTTTAACAGTTTATTTTTGTCAGTATTTATATCGCATAGTCCCTCAAGTAATTGATGTTTTTGTACCTAATAATTTAGACTTTTACTGCCTGGTGCATTATTGTTTTTCCCATCAGCCTTTCTCGATGGAAGTATCTGATTCCCATGTTTTTCCTTGGGTTCTTCAATTTTCTCTTTTTTTTAAAAAAAAAAAGAAAGAAAAGAACATAAGCAGGGAACCAACCCATTTCTAAACACTTTCCTGGATGACCATGGCTTTTCTCTCAGGGTCATCCATCCCTAGCCAAGTAACTCCAGACTTAAGGAGCATGAAGTTTGTCTTCACCTCTTCCTGTTAGGAATAAAAGTTGCTTCCATTATATCCTTTGCATTGCCCAGAAGTCATGACTTCAGTATGGGTGACTTATTATTATTAGTATTATCACTCAACTAGTTAATTAATTTATTTATATACTGTTTGTTTTAGCATTCCAGACACTTTTGTTATATTAATAATTTTATCACCAAATGTGATATATATATTTGTATATAACATCTCAGTCTTTCAAAACATATTGATAATTCACTTAGTCATGTGATAAACTTCGGCATGTTCACACCACCCGAACCTCATGACTCAGCTTCTATTATGTGAATAAGGTGAAAACTGAAATATTGTATACATCTGTGTTTGTCATATATGTTTTTCACTAATCGCGACCTTCATCTTAGGTGAGTGATGAGTCATTTTCCCTTTCCTTTGTCATTGATATAGCCTAAAACCCATTTCAATTTTTCTTTGTTTCATTTGTATAAAGTATAGCAGTTTAACATGTATCTGGTAAATGGAACTGTAATTGGTTTTTAATGTATCATGTGCCTGTATGTAGCTTAAGTCATAAATTTTAGTGTATATCCTTAGTGAAGGACCTAATTTTTTCTCTTTGCAGGGCAACAATTAGATTTCAACAAAACCCATCTCAGTGTCGTGACCAAGAGGATACTGGTGTGGTAGAAAACACATCTGCTACAAGGCCACTGCAGTTTGTGTGTGCTAAATGTCTGCAAGTTTACAATGCAAGGGATTTGCTAATAAGACATGTATTCTGCCATGACTCACTTGTAAATACTCCACAGTATATTTGTGAACAGTGTGGGCTGGTTTTCATAGATCTGTCAACATTGTGTGCCCATACACCTTATCATAACAGTGAAATTACTTTGAAGCAAGAAAGAGAATCACAAGTTGTGTGTGCTATTTGTGCACAGGTGTTTTTATCTTGGAGTTCTCTAACAAAACATGTATTTGAACATCTCACAGCTGTTTCCTGCCCATCATATGTCTGTATGCATTGCCGACAAATATTTAAAAATTTAACCGGTCTTCATCTGCATCAGGACTCCACACATCCTGCTTCCTCATTTTTGCAAACAAGGTAAGATTGAGCCATCCTATTTTTGTTTCTAGATAATGCTTATACTTTACAGTTATAGGTTTTCATTTAGATTTTTTTTGCTTAATATCAATGTATATTATATCAAAACTATGTTTCATTATTGAAAGCAATGGCTGGAGGCTATGGTACATATGAATACATGCAACCTGCGAAACCTCCCATGTAATATACCAGTTAACATGCAACCACTGCCTGGCTTCATATATAGGTTTGATCAAAATCCACTTTCCAAAAGAATAAATGGCCACTGATAGACAGTACTCACACAGAACACAAAGCACCCAGTTGCTGCTTATCACCCATGACTCGAATAATTTCAACTCCTGTTTCACGGTGCATGCTGTTAGAGTCGTCCCAAACATCAGCAGCATCTTCTTTCTCCGTATTTTTGACCCGACTTCTTCAGAATTTTTATCTTCTTCTCCTGCCTAACATTATCAAAAGCTTTTTCAAAATCAATAATTATCATAAAAGTATCTTTATTTTTCTTGATTTGCCCTACAAGTATTAATCTTTAGGCCAGAATTACTTCTCTTGTACCACAGCTTTTCCTATACTCAAACTGATCTTACCTACTGTCTCTTCTACTACCACTTCCATTTTTCTATATATTATTCTGATCAGTAATTTTGAAGCCTGGAATGTCAGACTTATTAGTGCAGCAATTCTCACATTTATCAGCTTGTGCTCTCTTCAGAAGTGTGGAGATAGTACTTCTATTAAAATCAAGTTTGACTCTCTTCTGTTTCATAATTTTTGGATATAAGTTTCAATAATCTTTCGCTTCCTTCTTCTCCTAGGGATTTTAAGAGATCTGCAGGAATCTCATCTATCCCTGAGTGCCTCATTTGTTTTCAAATCATTCAAAGCTCAATAAAATTGTGTAAATCATCAAAATTGACATCACCTTTTTTTCAGTGCACTGTTGTTTAAATCAACACCGTCATACTGTTTCTCAGTATATACCTTCCTTTGGTTTGTTCTATCTTCTGTACTTAAACGGTTTCCCATCTGCAAATTTTATGTTTATACCTCTTTTCTTTTGCTTTTTTGCATTTACTGTTTATTTGATTTCTAAATTGTCTGGATTGCATCATAGGCATTTTTGTTCCTTGTTCTCTGATTCAGCAACTCCATAGATACTTCTGTCATCCAAGGTTTGCAGGTGGTTTGTTCCCTAAAGCCTAATGTTTCTTTACCAGTTTTGATTATTTCTCTCCTCAACCCATTCCTTTCATCCTCAATTGAAGTCCATTAGAGTTATTTTTTGCCCCACATCTACTATCTTTGCAAATTTTTCTCTCCTGTTTGAGTATGTTTACATTAAGTTTGTTCTGTAAGTATTCTTCATTAATTTGCTTGAACTTCAGGCTATCATATTTTGGTTAGTCTTGTCTACTCCTGGATATGCTTTACAGTCTAGAACTTGATTCTTGAGTCTGTTTGACCATGATATAATCTGATATCTACCTGTATCGCCTGGGCATTTCCACATATAGACCTTATCATGGATGGTTCTTAAATTGTCAGTGACAAGTTTATATTTTTTACAAAATTCTAACAACCTGCTCCCTCACTCATATCTTTCCCCTAGACCAAAATTCTCAGAAGTGTTACTCTCTTTTCCTTCTCGTAATACCACATTCCATTCACCAATGATTATTATATTTTCCTCCCGTTTCATATTTTGAATTAATTCTTCAATTGAAGTGTATGTTTTCCCTGTTTCTTCATCATCTTCCTTGTAACATTGGCATATACAATTATACTAATGTGATTGGAGCAGGCATAGTTTCTACCTTCATCAAAATATTTCTGTCACTAATCTCGCCCGTTTTCCTGTTCTCTTATTCATTACAAATTCTACACCAGTAACTCCACCTACAGCTTTTGTACTGATTATTCTGTGTTCTCAGACCACAAATCCTGTGCATCCTTCCAGGTATTCTCTCTAGTCCCAATGACATCTAACTAAAGTCGTTCCATCTCCCTTTTTAATTTTTCTAACCTACCTGCCCTATTCAGACTTCTAACATTTCTCGCTCCTACTCGTAGAATGTTTCTATCCATTGTTGTGACTCCTCCCTTAGCAGTCTGCACCTGTATATCAGATCAAGGGTGGGGGGGGGAGTGATTTTACCTCTGGAACATTTTACCCAGGAAGAAACCATTATTCTATTTGTAATTTAAGAGGATTACATATCTTTGGGATACCCTTAGGGTCTTTAATCTAATGGCTTCCTGTTCCAGGGAATAATTGATTATTTCTAATTTATCCTCCTTTACCGGATTTCAGTCACCGGAGCCTCATCCGTGCTCCACATGAAGGAGAGATTGACATTTGGTAGGAAGCAGCTAATAACCAGTACATCCCTGTTACAATTTATAATTAGAATATTACTGATCCAATCAACATTTAGCTTTTTTTATGATTCAGTCAGATATTACTGTGTATATATTTTTCTACATACAGTGGATAATTATGGAGTTGATTTTATACAATTCTTTTATTAATACCCAGTATGGTAGAGGCTTCTTTCAGATACTTATGAAATTATATTTCACTTTAGGCTATTGTTATACAGAATTAGAATAAAAAGAGCTACTTGGACTAAGGATCATTTGAAATGATTTCCTGAAACACTGTGGAATTTAATTTGAGCAGATTACTAAACTGAATTTATTTAATTCCTATAGTATTACACAGTACACAGTTTCATTACAGGATATGTGGATCCTTAAATCAAAATAAAGTGTCCTATACTTAAATTAATAGACGGTCAGCCTTCATGCTAACTACACACAAAAAAAAATTGTAAAATTCCTCTTGATAACAACTGATCTTTAATATTAATGTGGCTGAGTTTAATAGCATGATATGTTTGTATAAACTATGATTAGCACATTTGAATATTAATAACTTTAGTTTCATTTATACCAGGTGTCTATAGTGAAGCAGTAACTAGCTAGTGACTGACATCACTTTATCTCATAATGTTGTCAGCTGAATTCTCAGATGTGCTTTGGTTGATATATAGTGGCTAGAAAAGATTGATTCTAAAGGTCTGAAGACGGTTGAAACCAGAAATTATAATAGATCTGTATTGATCATTGGTAATTATAGATATAATATGCCACTGTCATCAAGGCAGCATAAATGAAATGAAACTAATAATAGTGTCCATATTGAGAAAACACCATACAAATTAATTTGAGGGAAAACATTCCAGTTCCCAGTACTAAGTATAGCTGATTGGGTAATTTGCTCATATATTCTAAGCAGTTAAGCTTTGATTTTGAGAACTTGGCCACCTGGCAGGTTAGAAAGGTACAAGGCATTTGGCAAGTCTGGTACTTATGTAGAAGATGGCATGGGAAAACTATATGCCTGAAATATCATGCAGAAACAGAATGTTCACAGGGCATGTTACTGTAAAGCATTGTATTAATACTCTACACTATAAAAGACTTTATTGAAAAGAGTTATATTACAATGTAACACTGGCAATAAACTTATTAATTAATAATCTTTAAATACAGCATAATACACTTAAAATATTATCTCATTTATTAAAATCATTTCGTGATCCTAATATTTATTTGTATTACAGGCTATTTACAATGTAAGAGTTGTAACAACACAATCTATTAGAATATATTATATTCTATAGCAAATTCACTATGCCTTATGTTTTTGTTAGCTGTTATAACTCAATAATTACTCAGGCTGTTTCTGCTTTTGCTGCCTAATCATTTAGAGATACATTAAAACAATTTATACAATTATAATGCACTATAAAAACTAAAATCTTGCCAACTGAGATGGTACTAAAATAAATGACTTTGATCTCTGTATGCTTGATCAGCATATTCAATGAAGTGATTGAATTTTTGCTGCACAGAAGTTCAAATTAAATTTATTGAATAACTAAACTATTGTACTGCATAACGGAAGTAATACAAACTACAAATAATGATATTAAACCTAACATAGTGATCCTAGTTTGTATATAGAGTTTATGCCATTTTAACATTAAATCTTATATTTACAAGAGGATGTTAGTATATCTGAGATTAATATACGTTGACACTATTTGACCAATCATGGTGAAAGTTGACACATGCATTTCTTTTTTATAGAGAAGGTTTATGACCAAAAAATTTAAAAAAAACCACTCCAACCCCCTTTTTACAACCCTTAATTTTTTATACAATATACCACTTTTTTATGTGATTTTGTTGGAACCTTGTACACGTATATACTTCAAAATAAAGAGAAAAACCCAACTCCTCTCCCCTTTACATCCCCTCGCAGTTTTATCAATGTTCTTTACACAAAGCTACAGTCGACACCGTTTGACAGATTGCCATGAAAGTTTGCATGTATATGTATTTTTCATGGAGAAGTTTTCTAACAGAAACCACTTCCTTTTCCCTTTTAACACCCCTGATTTCTTATGTAAACCCACATTTTTTTATCCGATTTTGATGAAGCTTTGCATATATACTTTAACCCTTTCCTACCGGCTATTTGAAAAAAATGGAAATTTATAATTACAATTATATAACACACAATTATTAAACACACATATTTTTTTCTATTTTTTTTTTAACTCTAAGTGCTAATTTCTAAGCCGGTACTTATAAGTACTGCCAGGGACTTTGTGTATCACAGGATGTACAGCAATAGCAATTGAAATCAATTATGTTCATATTGGTATGAAATGTTTGCCTCAGGATATTAAAAAAAAAATAATAATTCTTTTTGCTCATTCAGACACAAAAGACAATGCAGTGCAACATTTGGAATGATGTTTTGACAGAATGTTCTTCATTCTACATACTTCACATCTTCCTCTGATTTTTACAATTGGGGGACAGTGTATACCTCTGTTTCCCAATCTTATATCTCTCATTGTGGAATAGTATGACTTGTGTTGTTTGAATGGATGAGGGCTTGGTGAAATATATATATAGATGACCTTTCCTTCTTACCGATATCCTTCATAGTCATCATACCTTGTGCAAAGGATCTTCTAAAAATTTTTACATACTTTTTTTCAAATATCGGACCATTTATGCTATAGGCATTGACAAATACTAGAGATGGGCAAAACAGCTTTTTTCCAGTAATACGTTATTCAGTTATTGCTTCTTTTATCTAACCGCTTTTTTTAACCGTTAGAAATAACGTATAGTTATTTTGTTGTGAAGTAATATCTGTGGTGACGCTACTAAAATCTCTGCTCAGAAACGCTCTTCTCTTGTTGAAAAAAGCCGGAAATGTCAAATAACCGGATGTGACGAATATAGCGGCCCTGACGTCACGAAAAGCCGCTTATTAGCGTTATTTAGCGTTTAACGATACGTCATGAATAGCGGCTTTCAAATAAGCGGCTTCCATAGTAACTGTCAGAGACTTTATATACGCCTTCGACTTGTGTTTATGTATTTGTTTAATAAGTCGCAGTGATGCCTTGATAAATTAATATAGAATTTTAACACGACCAGCTTTAGCGGTTTGTGTATAACGTGATTTACGGACGTAAGATAAAAAAAAAAAAAAAAAAAAAATGCAAAGCGGGCAGTTTTGATTACGTGTTAATATATTTTTCTGTTTGAAACTAATGAATTTGTAGTATGAGTTTTTATGAATATATGCAACAAATACAGAAGATTAACTTTGCTGAAAGTAAACAATTTTTCAGTCTGGCTATTAATTCGCATTAAGTTTTGTGTGGCTATAGTTATATGTATAGCATACTTTACATATGTTGTAAATGTGTCCCAATAACAGACCAGCTGCAATTTAAATATGTTGTTCAGACGTACATAAAAGTAATTTGAAATGTAAATATGATTTGCTGTTTTAAACTAATTGACTTGTGGAAATACTAGAGCTGTTCGATGGTTTCTCCATCTGTTGGTAGCTATCGCAGTTAATAATGGTTAAAGGTATTAAAAAGCTGTTTACATAGGTGGTGTCCTCTAGTGATCGCTATCGAAGTTAATAACGCCTTCAACTGGCAAAGACGATATAACACATGTACACTGCTGTAACAAAAAGCAAAATCAAGTGGTTTTTGATGGAAAGATGGATGCTGAAAACCAGTTTAATGGTCACTAAGTCATAGAGAGATGATAAATTTTGGACCCTATTGCAAATAACACCTGCTAAGTAGTATTTAACGTCGTCAGCAGTAGCGACATCTGTTGGGCGCTATCGCAGTTACTAACGGTTAGAGGTTGGAAAAAGCGGTTTACATAGGTGGTGTCCTCTAGTGATCGCTAACGTAGTTAATAACTATTATTTTGCGATGGTAGTGTCATCTAGTGGTATTTATTACAATTAATAACGGTGAGAGAGGCAATAAGCGGTGACTGATGCACTCGTAACGGGCGGTCGACGAACAATTACAGCGCTGTCAGAGAGGGAAGTGCTGACCGTTATTTGAATAACTCCAGTTATCGTTTTGGCCGCTACTTTCTAAACGGCGTTTTTAAAATAACGGTTATTTGTAGCCGCTTAGTTATTTGTGACCCATCTCTAACAAATACAACATCCAGAATTCCCAAAAACAATCTTTACCATGATTTCGGTAATCTTCTGTCAGCATTGCACAAAGTCATCAGCCGATCAGCAGTATCAACCCCACACATGAAGGTATTGTCCTTGAAGACTCTTGACTGATGAAATTGTCAACTTGAATCTATCTTTTTCTTTGCATATAATTAGTGGTGTAACAACAGGATGGCAGGATGGGCGAAATGCTGTGGGACCTACTGCCACAGGTGGCCCCTGATGACCGGCCAGAGAGGCCCTCTGGTCCAAGATCCACCTGGTCACCAATCCAACCCGAGAGAGGGCTCATCTGTTGAAGTTGCCATTGACCCCAACCAGTGTAGTGAAGTTACACTGCTGCCATGAAAATTTGATACTAAGTGTATGAATTTTTTATCCTTCCATTTCCAGTAGCAAATACCTAGGTTTGTAAATTCATTGTCACAATCTCCTCTTTTTAGTTTTCCATCAGCAGATTGTTAGAAAGTCCCTTGCAGTAGGGTCTGATTCTCCCACAAACAAAAGTTGTTTCAGTTTTTTAATAATGAAACTGATGAAAAATAATGATAATAAAAGATAACATCATCATTGCTCCATTTTTTTCAGTCAATTCTAAGAACACTCTTTGAGCCTAATGAGTAATCTGAGATCATTCCAGTCATTTCTTCATTTTTGCCTTGATAAATTATAAACTTCTAAGAGAAGAGCTGATAAATTATAAACTTCTAAGAGAAGAGTTTCAATCAGAGCATATTTCATAAAAATATCTATTTGAAAATATCTAAAACAATGATAAAACCAATTGTATACTTGCTAAATCCATTGACCAATAATCTGTATAAAACTACCCAGAACTCCCTGATCGGTACTTATAAGTCCACGTTGGTTTTTCTAGATTATTTAGTAAAGAAACTAGAAAAACATATTTTATAGGTAAAAAATATATAGGTTAAATGTTCAAACTAAAAAAGTAAAAACAGAAATTGACACTTACCAAGTAAATTATCATCTAAAAATTCATTGTAATGTACCACTTGTTACTCTGGTCAGTATGCTGTCAAGCCCCAACTTAGAAAATTAATTTCTCGGTAATTTCACACAGAATTTAAAAATAAATGTTGTCATTGTCTGACTTAATCATACAACAATATATGAACAGGCTTAACAATGCAGTGGACACTGGTATTGTCGAATTATATGGTGGTAAATACAGTGGTACTTATAAGTACCGTCAGGGAGGAAAGGGTTAAAAGAAAGAGAAAAATACCTGTCCACATTAGTTTTACAAAAACCAAATCTCTCTCCCTCTTTCCATTCCTTAATTATTGTCAATATTCTTTATACAAAGCTACAGTTTATATTTGATTTTGAAGGAATTTTGTACACTTTTACGGGATGATTATAATTAAAGTTTAAGTTTCAAAATGCTCTTAAAAACGAACCGCCTGATTAGAGTGACATCAAAATTGAACAGCGTATTTTTTCAACAGCTTACTCAAGCTTGCTAATCAACTATTTTTATATATGATTACAACATGATCTATAGATAAAGGGAATAGAAAAGTAATGCCAAATACATGAAAACTATAAAATAATGATACTTCATATCTGGAGCTGCAGGGCTGTAAGTGTGTAAATACAAGTTCTTTTAATATTATATATAGCTTATTAGAAACCTTTTCTGTGATTCTCGAATAACCACTAGTTATTAACTATAGGAATGGTATTATGCTAAATTTACCAATGTTACTTTGTTTCTAGGTATCATCAAGTAATTCCTACTCATGATCTGCAGCAGCCTTACACTTCCGAAATATGTGGGGAGCCTTTTGTGAATTCTGACATCCTAGTAACTCATAAAAGAATCCTTAAGAAAGACCGGCCTTATGCTTGTGAAGTTTGTGGAAAATGTTTTACTGCTAATACTAACCTTGCAAAACATAAAAAATTCATGCAGGTGAGCGGCCTTATGGTTGTGAAATTTGTGGTAAAACGTTTACACGGACTGATCGCTTAGTAGTACATAAAAGAATTCATACAGGTGAGGGGCCTTATGGTTGTGAAATTTGTGGAAAAGCTTTTTCTGTTAATAGTCACCTTATAATACATAAAAGAATTCATACAGGTGAGCGGCCTTATGCTTGTGAATTTTGTGGAAAAGCTTTTTCTGTTAATTGTCACCTTATAATACATAAAAGAATTCATACAGGTGAGCGGCCTAACTCTTGTGAAATTTGTGGGAAAACGTTTACACAGGCAAATGACTTAGTAGTACATAAAAGAATTCATACAGGTGAGCGGCCTCACTTTTGTGAAATTTGTGGAAAATCGTTTACACAGGCTAATAACTTAGTAGTACATAAAAGAATTCATACAGGTGAGCGGCCTTATGGTTGTGAAATTTGTGGTAAAACGTTTACATGTGCTAATCACTTAGTAGCACATAAAACAACTCATACAGGTGAGCGGCCTTATGGTTGTGAAATTTGTGGTAAAACATTTACACGGTCTGATCGCTTAGTAGTACATAAAAGAATTCATACAGGTGAGCGGCCTTATGGTTGTAAAATTTGTGGGAAAACGTTTACATGGGCTAATTGCTTGGTAGTACATAAATGAATTCATACAGGTGAGCGGCCTTATGTTTGTGAATTTTGTGGAAAAGCTTTTTCTGTCAATAGTCACCTTATAATACATAAAAGAATTCATACAGGTGAGCGGCCTTATGCTTGTGAAATTTGTGGAAAATCATTTACACAACCAGGTCACTTCAAAGCACATAAAATAATTCATACTAACTAGCGTCCTTGCACTTGTGAACTTTGTGAAATCGTTTAAGGATTCTTCAAGTTCAAAATACATAAAAGAGTTAATTCAGATGAGCATTCTTAGGATTTGTAGAAAATTATTTACACCATCATAGTAGCTACATAACATTAAAGGAATCCATGTCAACTACCAAACTTATGCTTGTAAAAATTCTAAAGAATTGTTTATGAACTGTAGTTATGTAACAATACATAAAAGTATTCATAGTGGCGAGAAGCCTTATTTTTTGTAGCTTTTGATATGTAACACACAATAAAATATATGTAAATAAGGTGCTTCATGTTTGTGAAGGTTAAGGAAAAGTTTGTAAGTGGCCAGCTAGCTGTAAAATTCATGTAGAGTATATACTGGTGAGGTGTTTTGTGCTTGTTAAATTTGTTTAGGGGGTCAGGTAAAGTTATAATTTGTAACATAGCTGCACTATAAGGCTCAATATTTATATGGCTAAATAATCATATAGTTGTGGACATTCCAGAAAATTGCATCTGTCTTATAAAAAAAATTCTTGAGATGCCTTATGCTAGAAAAAAATTGTTAGCACACACACACACACACATATTATCTGTAAACCTCAAATAGCATAAAATAATCTATATGTTAATGGCCTTAAAATTGTAGAGATTTTAGAAAAATTGTTTATAGTGACCCTTAGCCCTGTAAATTATGTTAAAATCCATTTCTCTTAGCAGTAATCCAATATTGCAGGTTCTACTGTTGTGGATTCTTCCATTTGTGTTGATCTTGTGCATGTTCAGGTGAGACATTGACTAGATGCATGTCCTCCCATAAAGTATCCAGCCACTGTTTCTTGGATGTCCCTCATGGTCTTTGCCCCTCCAGTCTTATGTCGAGTGCTGTTCTTGCCACTGATGTGTCGTTGTTGTATTGTACATGGCTGTACCATCGCAGATGACCCTAACACATTTTCTCAGTGGTTGGAGCCACACCAAATGCATTGACTCCGTTTCAGACATTTGCGAGTGTCTGACCATCTGAACAGAGTTCTGTTCGCAGGTATTTGAAGTCAGTTGACTTATGGAGTTCAACGCCATTGATATTAACTGACCCGTCCCTTGGAACCCCACACTCCATGTGCTCGGTCTTCCAGACATTAAGGTGCAAACTGTATTAATCAAGGGAAGTTTTCCATCATTGGATTAGTTGTTCAGATTCTTCTTGAGACTTGCAGGTGACTATGATATCATCAGCATGGAGTAATTTCTTGGAGTGTGGAGTGAGCAGTTCTCCAGTAATGGTGTAAAGACAGAGGATAAATAGGAGTGGGTAAAAAAGCTGATCCTGGATGAACACCAACACTAATGGGGAAATAGAGTCAGAACTTTCTGCAGCATATCAAACATAACAGATGACAATACAATGTAATAGCTGGATCCATTTAATTTTTACCTCTGGTTCCCCATGCCATTTCAGCGAATAAGAGAATAGCTCTGTAGGTACCCTATTGAAACCCTTTTCAAGATCCTAAAAAAGCTATGTGCAGTGCTTTTCTCTTTTCAGTGTATCTTACCATCAAAAGTTGTTTAGGTATGAATAGCATCAGTCATCCCTGTGCCTTTCATGGAACCACACTAATTTGGAGCAACCTTAACTATGCTTGGAAGGCTTGCACCCACAATACACTTAAAGATCGTCATTGCGTAGGCGAAGTAGGTGAATCAGTCGTTAGTTGGATCAGTCTAGCACATCACACTTTCCTTTCCAAAGGGGTATTGTAACATTAGTGACCTAACTATGTAGTAAAATCCAGTCTCTACCAGCAGAAATTCCATTTTAATTTTTCTTAAGATTTTGCACCCTATCTTATAATGTTTGGTTCTCATAAGAATCCATCAAGGTGATGGAAAATTTGGTTGACATGTCTGTTGAAAACTATTTACTTAGTAAAATAGAACTGTGTTAATTTTATGGCAAATTGTGTAAAAAGAATTATATTCTGGAAAATATAATAGTTTATTTATGCTATCAATAATCTGCTGTATTTCATGTAATAGAAATTTGCATTTCTCAAATTATTGAATTTACAATTTAAGTCAGTGTACTCAGATAAGATTGTATGACATTAAACCTTAATACAGGTGTTTTTATTTCTTTTCTTTTTGCTAAGTTTGAAGTAAATGTCTATAAAAATTAATTTTTCGTTTGATGTATGGATTTAACTGATATTTATGTATACAATAATTCAGTAATTTTTATCAAGTATGAGTATTATTCTCTTTCATTATTGGTTATACTGTATGTGCTACAATTAAATGACATTTGTCTTTATGACATCCGCCATAATAAGAATTTTCGAATGTTTAGTTACTGATTTAATATAAAACGCCTGACCACAGTGTGATGTAATTTTAACTGAATTCATGATTGATTGTTATTTATTTGCTATATCAGTTGTCTTATATTTTTTGAAAGGTAGAGTCTTTGTCAAAAGTTATCTTGAGAGCACGCCACACTTTTTTTTTACATTAAAGTTATTTTTGTAATCAGTGACTATTCTTTAAGCTTATTCAAAAAATTGATTTATCCTGAATTGTGGGACATCCTGTCGCTGTTAAACAAAATCTTTATATTTAAATATTATTTTTAACCATTTAGTTCACATTACTATGAAAGTTTTTTTAAAGACAAATTTTTATTTTTAGTTCAGATTGTTTCAATAGTATGTTTCTTACTTTTGCCTTTTTTCGCCAATCTCTCTTTTTATCTGTGTTGTAGCTTCATTTTTAATTATTATTCCCATGAGTAATATACAATTTAACGGTCAACCCCACCATAGGTTCAATAGCAGAATAAATAAGACCACTCTTCTATAATAGTACGAAGTAATTGGAAACAAAGTTTCGTATACTCATTAATTAACATCACATTAAGCGACAGCCGAAACCATTGTAGCAGATATATCAAAGTATCATCAATTGTGCATGGCAAAAGGTTCCGCAACAAAATCATTTTTCTGTTGTTACTATCAAAGTAATGAGAATATCAGATTATTGTTATGAAATTATTGTGTTGTGCAAAATTTCTAAAAACTAAGATGCCTGTAAGTTGGTAATTAAATTATATGCATATGGCGAAATTGGCCGGGAAATCTCCAAAGTATCCAGCCGCCAAATAACGAAGGTTTCTCGAATTGTCACGCTACTGCACTAATGTCGCTGCTGCAGTTTAACGTGAAATTTGAACCATGGGTTATCCTAATCTTTGCCACTTATAATCTATACTAATATTATAAAGCTGAAGAGTTTGTTTGTTTGTTTGTTTGAACGCGCTAATCTCAGGAACTACTGGTTCGAATTGAAAAATTGTTTTTGTGTTGAATAGACCATTTATCGAGGAAGGCTTTAAGCTATATAACATCACGCTGCGACTAATAGGAGCGAAGAAACAATGGAAAATGTGGAAAAAACGGGGAAAATTATTCATCTTTGAGGGCTTCTGTTGCGTGCGCTGCGAAAACGGTTCAAGATACCAAAAAAATTTGTATGAAAGGATTATTCCTCTTGAAATGATCTAAAAAAATGTCCGCTACAGTATATGTATATCTTTTAAGATTAACTCACTAGAACCGTTTTTATGGTAATCAAATTTGGTCGAAATTAATGCATTATTACCAATTATTTGTTAGAGTTGTATCAACATAATAATATTAATCTTTATCCAAATAAATGTGTTGTTGATTAAGAGTATTTGATTGTGAACAAAATTGTCTTTGGCATCACTTAATTTCAATGAACATCTTAGAAGATATTACGCGCGGTCGGCTTCCTTCTGAACGGTTGTATGAAGCATTATTTGTTTTTGCGATATAATATTGTCATATAATAATACTTTTTAAATACTATTTCATTTTGTTTTAAGGATAATATTTTGGTTCTAATAATTTCACAATTATTAACACTTTTTTTTAGTTTTGATGTAAATAATTAATTATAAGTAGGTGTCATGGTTTTCTTTATAGTATTGTTTGTTTTAAGGATAGTATTTTGTTTCTAATAATTTAACAATAATTAACACTTTTTTTGTTTTGTTGTAGATAATACCTGGTAATAGGTGTCATCTACATAATTATTGTTATTAGGTTAGGTTTTACTTTAAGCATAAGCATACAGTGCTTATACCTCGCATCCCAATAATTCCAAATGATTTACCTTTTAATTTTAAAAGAATTCAATTTCCTGTTAAGCTATCTTTCGCTGTTACAATTAATAAATCACAGGGGCAAACATTTAAACACGTAGGAATCGATTTACGTCAAGACTGCTTTTCACACGGCCAACTATATGTCGCGTTGTCAAGATCGGGTTGCGGAGAAAACCAATATGTTCTTCTGCCACAAGAAAATAAAACTAAAAATATAATTTACGCAGAAGTACTTTAAAATAATTATGTTCTTTTAAAAACTTAAAAACTAAATTTGCAAAAAATTGTCTAAAATAATAACAGAAATTGACGCGGACAAAGTCGTGGGTAACTGCTGTTATTTATAAAGCTGAGGAGGTTGTTTTCAAAAATAAATATGATGCCCAAAATAACTATTCCACGCGGACGAAGTCGCGGCCACAGCTAGTAACTGTTAAAATTCCAACTGAAACCGGGATTCGAGCAGGGAATGTCTGTTCGTCAGTCACGAGCCTTAACCAACTGAGCCACCAAGGATGATGCGGAAAGTTGGCGAAAATGAGCCCCATCTGTTATAAGATGGTTAAATTACTTTACTGTTCTTACTGTCAAAGTAATGAGATTACCAAGTCATAGATATGTAATTATTGGATTGTCATCTGTTTCTTAATTTCTGTACAAAAAATCAGACAATTAAGACTTTCTGAAGTGGGTGAAAAATGAACTGAAACTTTCCTTACATTCAACTACCTTTAAGTTGTTACTGACAATGTGGTGAGAGTGGAATTACTGAATTTTTATCGGCTCTTAATAAATGAGCTAAATTTCAAACAATTCGGACGTAAGGAAGTGGGTGAACACTGAAATGAAAAATTTTATTGCATGCAACCATTGTTCTATTGTTACTGTCAAAGTAATGAGAGTAGCAGGATGTAGCTAAGAGACTACTGTATTGTCAATGATTGTTAAAACGAGTGCAAAATTTTTCTGTTGTTACTGTCAAAGTAACTAGAGTATCAAGACTTAGCTATGAAAGTATGGTATTTTAATGAGTTAATACATTAGCAAATTTTCAGACAATTTGGACATCTGGAATTGTGTTAAAATTAAATTTTGCGAAATTCAACCATCTATCTGATGTTACTGTCAAGGTAATGAGAATAGCAGGACATAGCTATAAAATTATTGTATTGTCACCGGTTCTTAATATGTGAGCGAAATTTCAAACAGCTCGGATATGGAAGTGGGTCAAAATGGAGTTGTAAAATTCCCTTACAATCATTGATACATACATAGAGGTCAACCTAATATAAAGCGAGTAAAAAAGTTATCGGTGTACAAAATTCCTATAAATATTTTTACAGATTTTTTTTTTCTTAAACTAGCTGGTACCCACGACTTCGTTCGTGTTTGTAAAGAATTCATACTGACAGCTACCGACATCTAACCACCATAGTGCACGATGGGAGACTCGATGCTATTACCACACACAAATGCCAGTCATCTGCACTATGTAGTTCCGGCAGCAAAGTAGAATTTACGGATACACACAAGTCTATTGATGAAATACGAAAATATTGATGATCGACCACTTTCAAACACCATATCTCACACACTCTCACAGTTACCGAATTTCGGCCAACGTTGTGATCGATGGGTGACTCTGTGTTACTACTACACACAAACGCCAGTGATCTGCGATAGATAGTTTTCGCTTAAAAGTGATACACCATGGCACATGCGTCTTTGGCAGAAATATGAAATTGCCGCAGGTCGACCAATTTTCAATCTCCCCCATAGCTACCGACAGCTAACAACCATAGTGCACGACAAGAGATAGGTTTCTAGTACCAAACACAAACACCAATGCTGTATGCTATGTAGTTGTGGCAGAAAAGTGACATATGAGGAGACAGTCGAAATACGAAAATATCCTTGGTCGGCCACTTTCAACCACCATATCTCCCACACTACCACAGTTTCTGAAATTCGGCCGCTGTTGTGATCGAAAGGTGACTCTGTGCTACTACCACATACAAACGCCAAGTGATCTGCGATTGATAGTTTTCGCTGAAATGTGATACACCATGACACATGCGTATTTGGCAGAAATATGAAATTGCCGCAGGTCGACCACTTTCATTCTCCATATCTGCCACACCCTTATAGCTACCGACATCTAACAACCATAGTGCACGACAAGAGATACGATTCTACTAACAAACACCAATGCTCTATGCTATGAAGTTGTGGCAGAAAAGTGACATATGTGGAGACACATGTCTTTCGTCGAATTACGAAAATATCCTTGGTCGGCCACTTTCAACCACCATATCCCCCACACTACCACAGTTTCTGAAATTCGGCCGCTGTTGTGATCGAAAGGTGACTCTGTGCTACTACCACACACAAACTCCAGTGATCTGCGATCGATAGTTTTCGCTGAAAAGTGATACACCATGATACATGCGTCTTTGGCAGAAGTATGAAATTGCCTCAGGTCGACCTCTTTCAACCCCAATGTCTCCCACACCCCCATAGCTACCGACATCTAACAACCATAGTGCACGACAGGAGACACGATTCTACTACCACACACAAACACCAAAGGTGTATGTTATGTAGTTGTGGCAGGAAAGAGAAGTATACGGAGATACAAATTTTTGGTGGAAATATGAAAGCTCCCTGCATTGGGCAACTTTAATCATCATATCTCCCACATCCCCACAGCTATCGGCATTCGACCAACGTTGTGCATGAGAGGAAACTCCATGCTACTTCCACACCCAAGGACCAGTGATCTGTGCTAGGTAGTGGTGGCTGAAAAGTGAAATATAGGAAAAAACACGTCTATATATATATATATATAATAAAGATTGTAATGTTTGTAGATAATATCAATTGGGTTATTTATAAATGTGACCTCATAAAACTTCATTTTTAGTAATGCGAAACTTAAAAACGAAGAAATTATTCTGTTCCATATACATTCCCTTTGTTTTTTGGCCCGACCAATATGGCGACCTCCTTACCCCACTGCTCTCCTCTCGGCTTCACGTTGCTGTATGGAGAAGGTCACTTACGTGGTCTCCTCTCTTTTCTTTGCTCCATGGTTAAACCCAGTGAGCTATGCAACACGTGACGGCTGGGAGGGGGGGGGGGGGAGCGGTTAGCACACTAAACTGAACAGCCAGAGCGCTCATTATCAGTAAAACTGAATTTTCTTTAATTTCGACGACTATCGTGATAATGCTTGACGATAGAGATGATGTACTTAAAACATTGAAATTTTCACTCATCAAAGTCGTTATAGGTCCAGTGCAACTTTGAAAATAATGAACTAAAATACGCAAACAGATTGAGGCTGCCTGGGGGAAGAAAAGCAGGGAGCGGAACAGCCGCAGGGCTACCAACATTGCTTAAGCACAAATTCCAAACAGTGCTGATCTGTTTCTACTTTTAACTGTTTTTTAAGGTCCACAATAAATAAAGTAACCGACAAGAAACGAATTCTGTACCTCCAAACTGATTTGTATTATGAAATTAGTATTAAAATTAATATACCACAACGCTGGATCCAGAAAAGTAGTTCGTTTTAGATGAAAGTGGGTCCAAATATTTGAGCAGATGCTGTGTTGCTAAATGTTCCTAATAAAATGGAAGTTATTTGTCCGTTATTAAACGTGAAATTTATGCTTAGTGATGAATTTAGGATTTTAGTTATGAGAAAATCTGTAATGTCGATATAAAAATCAAATTAAAAAGTAATCCATTATAAACTGATTCTTGGGACGATTGTTACATTGAAATTTGTCCGGTACAAGGCGACGCGGAAATGTGAGGCCACGTTGCCAACTGTTGCTAACGGAACATCAGCAGCTTATGCTCGCACAGACCACAAACTGCGCCTATTATTTTAACCTAGTTTCAAAAATAGACAAACGGTGACGCAGGAGACACACCGAGCTTTGCAGAATTTCGTTACTTCAGAATGACGCAGATTTTACAGCTCTATCATCCGTCGTAGAATTCGAAACGTGCATTTTGGGCGGTTTGGCGCCATTTTGTTTGGTAGATACAAAGAGTTAAGTGCAAGTGAACCGGTTGCTGTTTTTAGAAAATGGACAATGAGTTACTTCCTAGAAAATGTGTCTCGCTAGATGAAGAATGCAGCGAAAGCTAAGCTGGTATTTGACCATTCCCATACTAAACAAGGCTTACAAGAATGTCAATAACAGCAACGAATAATGTTTACTGTTCGTGAGTGTTTAAAAACATGATAAACATACAGTAACAGATAAAAGAGAAGATTTGTTTATTAGGAGAGCAACAGGTGGCCAGCATTCGGGCCAAACAGCTGAGCGCACCAATACAAACACGACAAGTATATTGTGTCTGTGTTAGTAGCTGCGGTTTTTGTCGTATCGAGCATCGTTATTCCTCAGTAATCAGGCGAAAACTTGTATCCAATCTCGAAAGGCATCCAGTTATATGGGTTTCACAGAACGAACTAACTGGATGCGTAATATAGTACACGTCATCATAAGGCCGTTATTTTAAACCAAAGATGGTAATACTTCACACGCAGAGTGTACAGCAGCAGGGGGAACAGCTGAGGCCATTAGAGCGGCACTATCAGGCAACAGGTCAGGAGTTCGATACCCACCAACACATTTTCTTTCCTACATGCATTTCTCTTCAGCAATGTGTGGTATTTGTTGAATTAAAAATTGTTTATACATAAATTTTCCACAGTAAAAATTCATTTTTTTCTGCAGAAGTTTCACGTATTTTTCGATAACAACACTTAAAAAAATAAACGATTTTCATACTGAAAATATTATGATGTCCTTCCATTGATACACAATTCGTAGGCAGGCACAAATGAATATTTCCATTTCAAAATTACAGTTTTACCGCTATAAATTTTGCACTGACTAGGATATTGTATCACGTCAGACAATTTCGGTAATTGTCTGGGCGCTCTTCACAGACTTCTTATTAGCATTTTGCCGTGGCGATTACAACACACAAAACGTTGGTGGCATATTCGTGCCGAGGGTAATGAAGCCGTGCGTCAGTAATGGTGAATTTCCGCTGTTGGTCGATTCTTGGAGCGGCCAGGTTAATACTATGCTACGCGATGAAACTTCCTTCAAATATATTACCCTAACATTTCCACCATCTAATTCAGCTTATTTCTATCTTTATTGGCCGATGTATCGTCCCGTATTTGTTTCTGAATGGATCTTGAATAGAGGCTTAATTTGTTGTGTTACAAAACTAATAGGACCGAGTGTGGTGCGTGAGTGGTTAACGCTTTGGCCTCGCGTTCGGGAGGACGTGGGTTCGCATCCCCGCCCGGGCATCCAGATTTGAGTTTTCAGTGCTTTCCCCAAATCACTCCAAACTTCAAAAGGCCAAGGCCGAATTCCTTCCCGTTCCTCAAGTCTTTTCCCGCCTCTAATTGTCTCGACATCTACGAGGCGTAAAGCCAGAACTAAAAGAATTTGAAAGAACCACAGAAAAACTATTAATTTTGGGAAACATTTTCGTTTTGTGCTTAGCGCTGGAAAACATTACAGGCTGATCGGGAATAACTTTGGGTTCATGTGGTAACTTATTGAGGTGCATGTTACACATAAATGTATTTCAGGATTGGAACTTATATTTAAAAAAATGGCCTTACAGACACTGTTGAGAAAAAATCGTAACTAACATTGCACCGTGAAAACACGACGTCATGGCTGCCAGCGAGCGAGGACACGAATGCTCTGTCGGTGACAGCGGCGGAACAGCGAATAGTCGTTGTGTTTTTTTTTTTTTTTTTTTTAATACAGCAATAGTGTCAAGAAATATCCTCTGTATCTCGAGAAAAATTCAAGGAGCTTATTCCTCTCAAACAAACATACAAACACACACACACACCCAGGATAACTTCATAGACATAATGAAACTAGTTTAAAGTATATTACTCGTATTAGTTGTAAATGAATTAAATACGACTCAATCGTGTATTGCACTAAAACGTGTCTACTCTTGTTTCCAACCAGACACATCCTGTGTCAAAAGTGCTGTCATCTTACTTGACGATAGGAAATGTATTGCTTCCAATGTGCAATAATATCTCAAATAATTTCCTGCTTAGAATAATTCAAACGAAGTAACAGAAAAAAAGAAATGGGTGTACAGGCAATACGGATTAACTGTTCAAAGGAAATTACGTGAGGTTTGGGTTTTCCATGGTTTCCTCAAATCGCTCCAGGCGAATGCCGGAACGCTTCCTTTAAAATTCCATGGTCGAATTTCTTGCTGTTCCTTGTCTCCGGTCCTTTACCTCCTCTAATCACCTTGACGTCGACGAGGTGTAAAGCCAGAAGTAAAATAAATACACTGGTCCTGTCATAGGAATAGATGAACCATTTAACTTGCCACAGAAAAAGCCTTTATTACAACATCTCCCCGCTATACAAGAAGTAAACAGATGGACGCAGGCAAACAACAACGAAACTCACAAACACTGCACATACAGGGTGTCCAGAAAAGGACTCCCTGATTTCAAAATTAAATATCTCGAAAACAAAGATCGATAGAGGAATGCAGTAAACGGTATGTTTATTGTGACATCTGTAAGAAGAGTATACAGCAGTGTGAAATAATAGTTACAAAAGTTGCTAACAGATGGCGCTGTATGCTCATATCAGCATACCTAAGTGAAATAATCGTCTGAAAACAATCTTTGCAAACAATCACATCACAATGTTTTCAAAATGTTCACCATTGGCACGTTTCAATGGTGGAACTGATCGCCCTGAGCTTCGGATCACTATCTAGGCATTACGTATGGCGATTACAGCGCCATCTGTTGGCAGCTTTTGTAACTATTATTTCAAACTGCTGTATACACTTCTTACAGCTGTCACGATAAACATACCGTTTACTGCATTCCTCTATCGATCTTTGTTTTCGAGATATTTAATTTGGAAATAAGGGAGTCCTTTTCTGGACACCCTGTATGTTGCTGCTGTCGTCAGTCTCTCGACTGGTCGACGCATTCCTCCATCTATTCCAGTCTTCCGCTAACCTCTTCATCTCAACATACCCACGTCCTCAATTATCTGTCAAACATGAAGGAAAAAAACAACCGTCATAAGTGACCTACCAGACCATTACTTTGAATAACTATTTATTAGTCAGTAAAAAAATTATTCACGTAGACACTCCGTCCACCACAGCCAAAATGGATTATTATTATTACAGTTATTATGTTTATAGCGTTAAATCTCGTCGACGACCAGGTGGTTAGAGGCTGGAAAGCACTGAACTCAAGAACGGGAAGGAATTCGGCCTCGGCCTATTGAAGGAAGCATCCCGGCATTCGCCTGTAGTAATTTGGGGAATCGATGGAGAACCTAAAATTGGATGACTTTACGTGGATTCGAACCTGCGTCCTCCCGAATGCGAGGCCAGAGCGTTACCAGCTCACCCACCACGCTCAGTGACCAAAACGGAATCAAAACTGATCCCCACATGAAATCAGTTAAATCGTAGACAGCTATGATACGTGAATAATTTACTGGAATATAAGAGGCCTTACGAAGAAAAAAAAGTTATGATTAGGACGAAAATAACAGCTTTCAGGAATTTCCTCTCACAATACTGACTAAAAATACAGAAATTGGGAGAAAAACATAGGTTAGCAGCCTGGTGTGGGTAGCTTTCAGTTAGTGAGGAAATCACAGCCTCAACGGGAAAATATAACCAGAAAAAAATTATCGTATATTTGTAAGGACAGAAGCCATCAGCAACTATAATGACGAATAGTATCACAGCGAAAACACAGAATTCTTCGCGCGGAGTGAATAAAATGTTTGAGAGCACAAAGATATAGTTCCCAGGCTCAGCGAAAAGGATGATTGCTAACCTGGGAACTGTTTCTCTATTTCTGATCAGTTGACACGCGGTCTATATTACAAATAATCACTGAGTGATGTTAGGCAGGAACTGCGCGTTGTTAGAAAATTTAATATTTATAAGGTTTTATCAAGCTAATGTGCGCACAAGACATAAATGAAAGGAACTGAAAACTAAACATCAGCCGCAAGTACCCGACTTCAAATATTGTTTTAAAACAATTTAAAAAAATATTCACGCCAATACTAAGACCCCTACACACGACCTGATCTGATGCCTGATACGGTCGGATCAGGAGCAATATCGTATGGTGTGTGGGTTTGTCGCAGAGTTGGCCGATCTGGTCAGGGTCTGACTAGATCAGGTCGTGTAGAGCTTGAGGTGGTTTAGTCAGGTCGATTTCGCCCCAGTTGCTCTGAGACCCTCGCGCTGTAAATATCTATATGTGAAGTCGCAGAGGAGAAAGTTGTCACTGAGGGGAGGGTGTTAATGGAATTTTAATAAATGTACAAAAATTTTCGGTGTTGGTGGGATATTTCCGGCAAACTACACAGAAATGGAGATGCCAGGAAGCAAATTCATGGAAATATTTATGTAATAGATAACTGGCCATTATTATTTTATCAACATTTTGAATATCAGGAATACTTGGAAACCTGATGCCAGAATACCGAAATTTTTTTCCACGACCCTTCTAGCTCTGGGAAGTCTATAAATAAATAAAACTTCTTATTTCATGTGTTATATTTTTTTCTGTGTGTATGGTTTCAAGAAATGTTCATTCAGAACAAATGCATTGTAGTCAAAGGAGCCAATGTAGTGGTTCCAAGCAACAATGACGCTTAGAGCAGAGTCAATTCATCTACAATAAACTTATTATAAAACTTTTTGCATTTTAATAGCTCTCCATCTGATACAGGTCCGTTGGTGTCAGTGCTGCCAGCCCCTTGGCTTTGAATATCCGTAGATGGCCGCTAAAATTTCTATAGATTGGGTACAAAAATCCGGAGACTCGCTAACTAAAACAATAATAATTGAAGAGAGAATCAAAATTAAGAATACTTTTTATTTTCAGGTCTTTAAAATTACAAAAATAATATTCTACACTGAAAATAAGAAATATCTGTGAACATGTAGATAACACTCTCGGGATTCTAGCCGCGTCAAATAAAAGTCGACTGGCGACGTTTCGAGAGCCGGCACTTTAGGGCCAATGGTTATAGTTCCAAAGAAATTCGATATGCGATTATCGGAAGAAGAAACAAAAACAAAACGGATGACAGGGAACGAGAAACACCACGTGCCTTTTTGCCCTTCTGCGGAGCGGTGACATCGAAAATAGCCAGGCTGCTCAACAAGCGAGGCATCCGCTCCATCTTTCGGCCCCCGCCTAAGATCCGTCAGTTATTACGAACCCCGAAAGATTGTATAAATCTCCGGGCCACTGGAGTGTATAAAATTCCTTGTGAGTGTGGCTCTTCCTATATAGGACAGACTTTGAGAACGATGGATGAAAGGCGCAAAGAGCATATAAGATACTTTAAGTTGGGGCAGAAAGAAAAATCGGCTATAGTAGAGCACGCCCTTGAAAACTGTCATGAGCCGTGCTTTGACAAGACGACACGCCTCTGCCATGCTAATAATTTTTGGGATAGTGTCGTGAAAGAGGCGATTGAAATCAGAGTTAATAACAATGTGATAAATCGGGATCAAGGACTTAACATAAGTCAAACATGGAGGCCAGTTATTAGACAATTACGAAACACACGGGAACGGACCATATTTGGGCATAACAACAACCGGAACATGACGTCACCAAGCAGACCCGCCCTCCGCGCTAGTTCCCCTCCTCTCCCGTCCGGTACCCCTATATAGAGACTACCGCTAGGCAGTTTTAGTTAGTTAAGCAGGGCTTGAAAATGGGAGCAGTGCTGGCTCTCGAAACGTCGCCAGTCGACTTTTATTTGACGCGGCTAGAATCCCGAGAGTGTTATCTATAGTGCTGCCGCCGCGAAAACGTTCACAGTTATCTGTGAACATGTGTAGTAACCTGGAGAGATATCCTCCTAGGTACCTCCCGAGAGCGAGCCAATAGGCAAGGATTGCGTGGTCGGATTATTACCGAGCGCACACAACCAGTCCCAATTTATAGGAAGCGGATCAAATAAATTAACACCTGCAGTGCCTTATGTACAGCTTTATTACAGATAAACATATATACACGTATCTTTCAGAGTTAGGTATACTAGCTTGATTTATGGCGGCAGTAAGACGTATAATGTGACCTGCTGTCGTGTGATATTCAAAGGCACTAGGGCTGAATGCGAAAGCGAGCGGGCATAACGCGGGAGTATGATTCTATGGCTTCCCGTGACTTCCCAGGCATCTAACCATCCCACAACCAATAAGCAGAGTGTTCCCACCTGTCTGTGCTCCGCGGCTGTGACGATGTCGACGGCAGCGGCTCCTCTGCTACTGGCCGGTTAACCCGAGGCTGTTCCTGCGACACCTCTGGCGGCGGCGGCTTCTGCAAACGGCGGCGGCGGCGGCGGCGGCGTCGGAAGACAGTGTCTGCAGCGGCGGCGGAGAGCCCCAATTTCGACTTCGCTCCTGGGTTTTTACCCCAACCCCCACCCTCTCGATTAATGTGGAGGGGATTCTGTGAGCCTATCACATCACTCCGTAATGCCGTCATCTTCCTTCGATGCGGTCATGCTAGTGGGGCGAGTCTGCTGTCTCAGCGTTCTACTTAGAGTGCGATGCCTGGCAACTCGGCGGTTTCGTATGCCCGCTGCTCGCAATCAGCCGTTGTGTAATTGTTTCGAAAACTGTTACAGTGGCCTGTGGTTACTACACATGTTTTATATATATATTGGCCACAGCATCTTCACAGATGATAGTTGTAGCGACTCAGCTATCACTTGGGTTGAGTGCATCGCATCTTCTGTTGTGGCTGATTAGTCCGATGGCGGCGCGACAAATTTTGCCACATCTATCGCACACGAAAGATGGATCCGGTGGAAGTACTTCTCTGTTACGAAGCTTTTCAGCTTTATTTTATCCAATCATGTTCTGTCATATTTGGACATGCCGGTGGTGATATGATGACGCCATAAGTGTCTCGTGCTGGCGCAAGCTTTCCAGTCAGAAGTGCGCATGCCGAAGCTCTTCAAATCACATTTGCAGGAGCCTTTAAACCTTAGCATCGGGCGCCCTACAGGTCTCTTGATATTAGCAATCTGACTGAGCATGACTTTCCGTGGTGGTCTCTCAGGGTCCATTCTATGGACGTGGCCAAGCCAGCGGAGTCGTCTTTGTTTTAGGGTGGACAGTAATACTGTGACACTTCGTGGTAGACAGAACACTCTCATTGCTCATTTTATCCTGCCACGTGACTCTTATTGTCCGCAGGCAGCGCATATGGAAAGCGTTCAGCTGTCTCTCTTGCCAGGCGTCTCAGCTGCGTACATGTTTTATACAGCGTCACTTTCATCACTGCTGCTGCTGTGCCTTCTCTCTTTTTTTGTGTTGTTGGTTTTTTATTATTAGACACAGTACATTTTCTTTGTTGACATTAAATTTAACATATATTCAGTAGTCTAACAGTAAATGTTAAATACTGCGACCACTTGATTCTCGAAAATTGGTATTATCAGAAGTCACTGCTTTGTAAGGCGTGCCAGCGAGCGTGTCACCGTTCCTAAACAGTGCACGAAAAGTTCTGTATTATAATCATTCAAGATCTATAAAATCTATAATCAAACAAAATATCAGATTTATTTCAATCATTGGTTACCACGAGCGGTTGCAAGGAAACGATTAACAATTATTGACAATTCTGTAATACATTATCACTATGAACTCATAGTTTAACAAAACACCAATATAACGAAAAATAAACAAATAATAAAAAGTGTAAAAAAATCCGTAGATATTTTAACAAAATCCGAAAATCCTAAATTTTTAATAAAAGTCCGTAGATCTACGGATAAATCCGTAGATTTGGCAGCACTGCTTGAATGTCTTCCCATTACGCAGTACTGGATTAGCCACGTAGCAGGAGTTAGCAAATGTTGGGGAACGTGCATAAACCACGTAGCTCATTTTTTGCCTCCTGTGAAACCCCCTCCTTCCCTCCCCTACACGTAGCCCAACGTGGCTTTTGCCGCAACCCCCTTCCCCCCGCCCACGTAGCTTTTTCCCCTTATGATTCCAGAAATTATTTCGTTCTGTTTTCTCCTGTCAGACTGTTGTAACTCACATACGGAGATAATTAAATGGAGGAAATAAATATTCACATGCTGTTGTGTGTTCTGTTCCTCATTTTAACTGTGAAAAATGTTATGAAAGGAAAGCTATGTGGTTTGGCTTGGAACCCCCCCCCCCTCACGTAGCCCAGCGTAGCCTTCCAGCCCCCCCCCCCTGGACAGAACCACGTAGTTTGTGGATGCTCTCTTACGGGTCCCGCGCCTCCAAGGGTAGGGAGACGAGCGTGGTGGGTGAATGGTTAACGCTCTGGCCTCGTGGACGTGGGTTCGAATCCCCGTCCACGTATCCTGATTTTAGTTTTCCATGCTTTCCCAAATCACTTCAGGTGAATGCCAGGATGCTTCCTTCAAATAGACCATGGCCGAATTCCTTCCCGTTCCTTGTCCCGAGTCCCATCCCGCCTCTAATGACCTTAGCAGTCGTCGAGGCGTAAAGCCATAGCAAAAAACAAATAATCCTAGGGTAGGACCCCGCACTGTCTCCATCCGACCCTGCCATTAAGGCTTAGTAAAGTGCGACCCTTAGCTTTCCCTTATAGTAAATTCGGTCAGACGAGATTGCTTCTTGCTGCGTATAGTTGCAGTGATGAGTCCGTTCCTTCTCACATTATTATTACCCGCCAGAGTGGCAGCGGGACCTGGTCCGAGTCCTGAACCCGGTCGTCCTGATGCGGTTTCCCGTAATCACCTACACAACAACAAAATCACTCACCACACAGAACAGGAGTTACATGTTAAGCGGGCAGATGGCTACATGGCTCCCCTATTGGATCAGGTCCACCAATACGTTACGAGCAGGCGTGGTGATTAATAAGCGTCGCATCCTTATTAGTGCTCGCATTTTCCGTAACTCAATTAGTGATCGAAACTGATTGGAAAAGAAAACAGTAATTCGTGGTGCGAATACGGTGTTCCACTGCCAAGTTTGAGGCAGGGCCGTACTGTCATGACGTCACTTGATATTACGTAATATCTCGTGACAGACGCAACGCTTGAGAAGTTACACTCCTGGAAATTGAAATAAGAACACATTGACGCCGGTGTGTAAGACCCACCATACTTGCTCCGGACACTACGAGAGGGCTGTACAAGCAATGATCAAACCCACGGCACAGCGGACACACCAGGAACAGCAGTGTTGGCTGTCGAAGGGCGCTAGCTGCGCAGCGGTTCGGCACCGCCGCAGTCAGTGTCAGCCAGTTTGCCGTGGCATACGGAGCTCCATCTCAGTCTTTAACACTGGTAGCATGCCGCGACAGCGTGTACGTGAACCGTATGTGCAGTTGACGGACTTTGAGCGAGGGCGTATAGCGGGCATGCGGGAGGCCGGGTGGACGTACCGCCGAATTGCTCAACATGTGGGGCGCGAGGTCTCCACAGTACATCGATGTTGTCGCCAGTGGTCGGCGGAAGGTGCACGTGCCCGTCGACCTGGGTCCGGACAGCAGCGACGCACGGACGCACGCCAAGACCGTCGCATCTTACGCAGTACCGTAGGGGACCGCACCGCCACTTCCCGGCAAATTAGGGACACTGCGGCTCCTGGGGTATCAGAGAGGACCATTCGCAACCGTCTCCATGAAGCTGGGCTATGGTCCCGCGCACCGTTAGGTCGTCTTCCGCTCACGCCCCAACATCGTGCAGCCCGCCTCCAGTGGTGTCGCGACAGGCGTATATGGAGGGACGAATGGAGACGTGTCGTCTTCAGTGATGAGAGTCACTTCTGCCTTGGTGCCAATGATGGTCGTATGCGTGTTTGGCGCCGTGCAGGTGAGCGCCACAATCAGGACTGCATACGACCGAGGCACACAGGGCCAACACCCGGCATCATGGTGTGGGGAGCGATGTCCTACACTGGCCGTACACCTCTGGTGATCGTCGAGGGGACACTGAACAGTGCACGGTACATTCAAACCGTCATCGAACCCATCGTTCTACCATTCCTAGACCGGCAAGGGAACATGCTGTTCCAACAGGACAATGCACGTCCACGTGTATCCCGTGCCACCCAACGTGCTCTAGAAGGTGTAAGTCAACTACCCTGGCCAGCGAGATCTCCGGATCTGTCCCCCATTGAGCATGTTTGGGACTGGATGAAACGTCGTCTCACGCGGTCTGCACGTCCAGCACGAACGCTGGTCCAGCTGAGGCGCCAGGTGGAAATGGCTTGGCATGCCGTTCCACAGGACTACATCCAGCACCTCTACGATCGTCTCCATGGGAGAATTGCAGCCTGCATTGCTGCGAAAGGAGGATATACACGGTACTAGTGCCGACATTGTGCATGCTCTGTTGCCTGTGCCTATTTGCCTATGGTTCTGTCTGTGTGATCATGTGTTGTATTTGACCCCAGGAATGTGTATATAAAGTTTCCCATTCCTGGGACAATGAATTCACGGTGTTCTTATTTCAATTTCCGGGAGTGTATTTAATGAACTTCGTGGTTGTCTTAAGGTGCGTGCATTAATTACGCGTGGTTAAGTAGGGTGGGGGGGGGGTCTGGCGAAATTTCACGAAGGTGTGGGGGGGGGGGGTGCGGGGGGAGGGCAACGGAAATCCCACGTGAGCTTTTGAAATTCTGTAAGGAAGCAGAGATAAAAAAAAATTCACAGACGACAAGAATGTCGACTTGAGGAGGGTTTAAGGTCAAGAAACGACGTGGATATTGACTTTAGGGGATACAACCGCCCTCGGAAATAGGGGGAGGAGGGGGGGTGAAACTCCGTGATATCGGAAAAACACGCCATGTCATTAATGGGCAATTTGTGTTTTGAAATATTGCATTTGCGAATAATTGTAACAAAAATGAATTAATATTTTGCTGATTTTTTTGCGAAACCAAACAAGTGAGGAGCATGTTGGATGACAGGTTAACTCTCTAACCTGGTGGACGTGGGTTCCAATCCCCGTCCGGGCATCCAGATTTTAGTTTTCCATGTTTTCCCAAATCACTCCAGGCGAATGTCGGGATGCAACCTAAAAAGGCCATGGCCAAATTCCTTCCAGTTCCTTGTCCCCGGTTCTTTCTCGCCTCTAATGACATCGACTTCGACAAGGTGTAAAGCCATAAGCAAAAAA
>JARYHS010006964.1:6086036-6107353 GCA_031002005.1 Vandiemenella viatica
CCAGACCGAGAGGAAGACCACCAGACCGCCAGGAAAGGGACATACGCAGGGTTGTCGAAGTTAACTGGCAGAGGATCGCCCAAGATCGTGTGACTTGGAGAAGACTGCTCAAGTTATATCTGAAATTATGACTTTAAGAGGCCACATCGGAAAATGATTGAAGTGGCTGATAATGATAATGATATATATATAGTAAACAATTCAATGAAAAGCGCTAAGTAGCGAAAAGGAATTACAAATTAGGACAGGGAAAATGAGCCACCACTTTCCTTTAGCTGATGGATGTGGGGCGCGAACACACAGAAAAGATAAAAACGCACATGGTATAGAGGTTTTCGGGTGTATTCTTTTATCAACAGGAGAAATGCACTCTATGTTTACAACAATTGTGTAGAATTAATCAATTCCCTTATATATATTATAAACAGTACTCTATATTTAAAGACAAATAATGGGACTGTTCTAAATTTAAAAAGAAACTGTTTGTTTTTATAATTTACCGACCGTGTTTGACTACGGGTCCAGCACCCGTCCAGCGAACAGGATGGCTCCAGTGTCTGCTGTACAGCAGGAATACGAACGGATGGTTTGCCACGAATGACTCAATATGCGGCTCTCCTTTCGCCCTGGATTGTATTTTCAGTCCTGAAACAAACATCAAATGACTTAACTTATTTAATCTTGTACAAAAACTGTTCTATTGATTCATGATTTAAAAATTTAATTCTGGAATATGTTTATTAAACATCATCACAGTTGCCAATGAACATGATATTTCATGGCCTTAAAACTACTGCTAACAATTTGGTGGTTCGTACACTTTAGTCACCTATAAATGTTGGGGCATATTAATCAGAAGGCCAAATTACCTTTTGAACTGGAAATTCATACAATTCAAGAAGTTTCTTTATTCGTTCATCCATTTATTTTATAAATTGTATAATGATCCAGGACGAGTCAAATGTACGTTAGGTTCTATATTACTAAGCAGATTCCGTCTTGTCATAGGCGCCGGCAGGATTGCTTCTAGGGGGGTGCACCAGGGCTGCATTGGTGCCCCCCCCCCCCTATCGGCCCAAAAATTGCTCTACTACTGCCGAGACGGCGACCTGGGATGTCAGGGGGGTGCAAGTGCTCCCCTTGCACCCCCCTCCCGGCGCCCATGCGTCTTGTTTAACAATTTAATGCCTTAAGTTAACTATAACTATAAATCTATTCTTCTCTATTCACTTACATACATTTGCACTATTGATTTAATTTTTTAGTTTACTTTACATATAATTGACTGATGCTAAGATACGCTATACGGGGTGAGTCAAAAAGGACTTTACAACTTTGGAACGATATAGAAATTTATTGAGATAACTTATAGAATAGATAGATGAGTCATTTTGTAGCAAACAACCTCAAGTGCATCAGTACACCATTCCGCCACGAGGAGCACCAGCGTAGTGCACAGTTAAAATGGCTACTTTCACTGGAGAGGTGCATGCTCGCTGTGTGTTTTGGTTTCATGAAACGCACTCTGTAACAACGGTTCGGCGTAACTTTCGCACCGAATACGCTAAAGAACCCCCACAAGCAACTCTGGAAACACGTTCGTGACAGCCCATAGTTAATGTGTTTTATACACTTAGCACATTGAAAGTGTACGACCCTTTCTTATTTAAGCAGAAAACTGTCTCTGGTATTGTGTATCTTTATATGCTTGAAAACTTTTTAATTTCACAGATCGATGAGATGACCGAGATGGGATGGTTTGCTACCAGCAAGACGGTACACCACCTCATTTCCTCGCGGAAGTTCGAGGTTTCCTCGATAATCGATTACCAGGTCGGTGGATTGGCCAATCACATGGCCACCTCGCTCCCCAGACTTGACACCACTGGATTCCTTTCCCCGCAGTTTCATTAAAGACAGTGGGAATGTTCCTTTGCTACCAAATAATTTGGCCGACCTGGACTATACTAATACCCTACAAAGAAAAGAACAAACTGAAATTATGTAACACTTTCTACCTAACCATTAACCACCTCTGGTTTTAATTTATGTTAATTTAATTTAATTAAGCAGGTTGGGGTAGCAATTTCCCTACACATCCATTTCTCGTCTATCATCTACCTGCCTGTTTACAGGTATTAATGGTTAATTCTTTTATTTTTCGGTAAATGCTCACCACTTCTCTTGGCATAGAGGCAGCTGGATAGGATATATAGTTTGTTAGGTCGGCATGAAATTAGAATCAATACTATACAGTGTCCACCCATTAGGCTCACAGATGAATAGATAAAAGTATTGTATTGTTATAAAGTAGTGGTAAAATTTTTTTTTGAATTAAAGTGTTGTAACAGTCAATTATCATCATTAGGACTAGATTATATGCACCACAAATACTAGATATATGCATGAAAGATGCTTAAAATATGCGTGAAAAGTGTCAAACTATGCAACATTATATAATATGAAAATAGTAATTTTTAGATTTTTTATATGAAATCAACATGCAATTATTAAGTACTTGAATACATATTTATAAATTCGATTGTTTAAAAATTTTTATTTAATTTTTACTATTATAAACTCAAACATCAGGTACTTCCAAATATTCAATAGTAATATTGTTTTGATCTCTCAAATATTTTTATTAGTGGATATGGTCCGTTCTACATTTACTGATGTAACTGGGGCAGTATTTGCAATTGGGTGCTGTGTTAGCAGTCATTGTTTCTGAAGAAAAATCATATGACCCATTACTAAAACATCAGTTTCACACAAATGTTTAAAACCTTGCGTTACTGGTACAAATATTTTCAACTTCACTTTAAGCTTACACAGGAGTACATCTGGCAATGCGGATATTATTAATTGATTGAATAGATTTAGTGAACGTGAAACCTTGAGTTTCAAGCTCTTTAATACTCGCAAGTATTTGGGGAAAACTAATGTTAATCACAGCATGGTTTTAATACCAAAATTGTTAAATGCTTCTTTGTACTGACAAACTGTCATAGTCCTCTCCACTGTCAAATTCGTTTACTACACCTTTAATGGCCTTAAAAACTTCACTGTAAACAGTATAGCTTCAACCCTTGTCGCCCATCGAGTTACCACTGGTTCCAGAGGTAAAGGCAAATTCGGAAAGTTATTTTATGGGAAGTATTATAAGAACTTGCTTTCTTTGTTGGTGAAATCAGTTATTTACATTCCCAAACGCGGGTCGTCGTAGTAGACTATGAGCTGTGCTGCTAGCAGGTTTGACGGCTGTAACGTAAGATGTTATTTATTAACTAGGAAAACTACCGAAAAAATATTGTAAATATAGCGAAAATATGCATCATCACTTGGTTTCAGGTAAAATATGCAACAAACCGGTGCCAATGGGCTTAATATGCAAATACATATGCAAACACGCACGTACATATAATCCGGTCTCTACTCACTACCTAGAGAGCTCCCAGTCTCTGTCCAAGTGGTGGCTTCAATCAAATAACGATTATCATTCTGCCTATTTGATAAACCTCACTCGAATATTTTCAAGAAAATTTGTTTCTTGATAAACTGTCGTATTATCCACTTGTAATCTCTCACACACTCACTCTCTCTGCCACAGTAGAGATACCTGATAGTAGTAGTACCCTTGTGAATAAAATGTGTTCTGATATGCGACTGTATAGCAGAGTATTTTAAATAAAAATGTATAATTTTATATTCTCCGCCATTGCTTACCTGTAGTGGCAGCAGCTGTCGTTCCTGTCTCATCGACCTCAATAAAAGCCTTCTGTACAACAAAGTCAACTTTAAGATTATTCTTAGTGATGGGAGTGAAATCAGCATCGTCTGCAAACATTTTTTTGATTCCAATCTACAAGAGAAGCAAAAATATTGTTCAAAATATATCATTGTAACTACAAAAATAGAAGAAATGTATTGTCAAAATAATTATTGAATAATTAGTTGTTTCTTTCAAAGTGATTATTTTCTAGTGTTGCCACAAAAATTGAAATTAGTTTGATTAAATAATAAAATTTAATAGTATTGAGGTTTTATTTTTTAAAAAATTACGTTATTATATCCCGCATAACTGTTGATTTTGGATTCAGTATAGTCTTCTAGACTGTGTTTCTAAAGTGAAGTATATTTCAAACAAATTGCAACTAAGATTACGCTTGCATTAACCAGAACAGTATTGCAGTAAATTAATTTCAAAATGAAAATAAAGAAATAAATAATGTGGTTATAAACAAATATATTTAGTCCAAAAAATACAGAATCTTAACAAATCCAGAAAATTTAAAACGATATTCACCTGCTTTAATGCTGGTTTCAGATCAAGAGATGTCTCAATCTTGAATTTTGGTAAATGAATATTTACTTCCCTAGTGGTTAGTTTTCCTTTAATGTTATTGAGATCAATTCTTTTGATATTCTTCTCCAATTCCTTTAAACCTTCTATTTCTTCTAGGTAGTATTATCAACATTTAGGCGTCTTGCTACAGACCACAAAACAAAACAATATTAAAAAATAATTATTTGCTGTATCTTCACAGTCACAAAAACTTTTGTACCACTATATACGTGGTAAAGTGGTATTCCATACTGTTGACATAAGCTAGCGTATCATTTTATATATACTGGGGAGTCTTAAAATTTTAGACAGCTATTAATTTAATACTTAATTCATTTATATATTTATTTTATATCATATTTATAATTTTTACAATAATTTTATTTTTAGTTTATTTTTGTGCCTTTGTGCTCAGTAAAAAAATTATCAAGAAACAGTAATAACTTTTAGTCTATTAATAAAAAGATATTTTAATGTTTAAAGCTATAAAATTAAAATATCTGATTTTTAAAACATTTTTACACACTTCTGTAAAAGTACTTTAAATGTGAAATTCAAGAATCGAATGTAATCAGTACAAATGAAATGAGGAGTGAATTATATCCGTTATAGCATAGCCAAAGTATCTCATTATATCTAAATAATTAATACCTATGGTTTGCATAGGTAAAGAATATTCAACTAGGGCATATATTGGAAGAACAATAATCACTATAAACTGAAGAAATTCAGAATACAGGTGGATATATGCGATTATAAATTTTTTTAATTCCTCAGACAAATGTGCAGTTAAAGGTGTGGAGGTATTATAATACTCAGTAAGGAAACAGATATTTACGTAAAAGTTTGATTGCAAATGAAACAGTTACTACATTGGATTGATGATAACTCCTGCAATCCTCCATTCGCGAAGCGGATTGATTAGTACTTCAGAAAACATCATCAGTCCGTGATTGCCAAATCCCAGGGGGGGGGGGTAAGGGGTTCTAAGCGCCATCTCCCAAAACCATCTAGGTCAACCCCTATGACATCATAACTTTAATGTCGGTGACTTTTTATTTCAGCTCTACTGTTTTTATATGGGCGGCTAATTTGACATGATAGTTTATGTCATCTCTCCCCTACTTCACCAAGTCAACCCTCCCCCTAAACTAAAATCCTAGCACCCCCAAGCCAAAATCCTGGATCCACCACTGTTTCATCCTATAGGCATAAGTTTTCTAATCAGATCTTGGAATTCCCAGTCTGGGTGTAGGTCGTTGAAATGGAGGATGTAGCCCCTCGATGGAAACTCTCTGGGGAAGATCAAATTGGTCTGTTTTCCATTGCATTACCCAGTGTGTGTTCAAATGAGTTATTGTAGGTATGGTTGACTGTGATAGTGTGTGTATTCGGGATAGAACGATGTGTGTGTTGTTTGAAATGAGAGGTGAAGGAGGGAGAGAGTGAAATCTGACACCTGCCCATAGAGGCCTACTCTTCCAAAGGACACCAAGGTAGCGAACAGGTCCCTCCATCAACACCATCATATGCCTCCATACATACTGCAGAGAGATTTGATCTAGGAATGTGGTGCACAATCTGTGGAATTGGGTGCCACTACCTCTCCTAACCTTCTAGACAAGTCTTGATGACGATAGTGCCTTCCACCACCAGGACTGGAACCAGCTAACACAGCGTCAGTGCCAGAGACCATCATAGTGTCGCAGCCGACAGAAACAAAAGATTGGGCTTGAACTTTTTGAGTAACATTTTGAGTACTCAAATACTGGAGTTGGAGGGGGTGCAAAGAAGTGCTGCTAGATTTGTTTCTGGAAATTTTCGCAGAATGCAATCAGTAACAGATATCATCAAAGAGCTGAAATGGGATTCATTGGAAGACAGAAGGAGGGTGAAGACGGTAATTGGAGTGTACAAGGCGTATGTTGGTGATGAGGTAAGGAAAGATATTGGTGTAAGAATGAAAAGTAATGCATGGAAGGGAAATGATGACCATGACCACAAGCTGGTACTCGATTTCAGGTATAAGTGTGTAGGAAGATTCTCTTTTTTTTCAGGTAAAGGTGTCAGGGATGGGAAAAAGTTACCAAGGGAATAGATGAATAATTTACCAAAAATGTTGAAAGAATTTAAACTTAAAGTTTGTAGAGGGCAAATGAAGGTGGGTGCAGGAAAGAGGGAAGATGGTGTGCAGGTAAATTGCCACCGGAGCGTGCGCTCCATTTCAATTTTATTTAATATTGAACTTGGAAATTTCTTGAAAAGTTATAAACATTTATCCGTCGCATTCTGGAAACATTTAATCAAAAATATATTAATTATGTGTTCACTGTAACATTGCGGTGTAACTGAAGAATTTGCAATTAAGGTTACCCTAAATAAAAAATAGTTTTACAGTAATATTTTAAGCCAGTTTTATGGTGACATTAAGCACTTTTAGTAGTATGACTGGCACTGATGCTCCTGGTTTCTACATTTGTACACTGTGCCAAATCTCTGAATATAATCTTACATGTTTATCAAATCATCCAAGACATTATGTCTGGCGGCAGTTTGTTTCAGCTGCCCAGCCATATTTGTTCAAATTTTGTTTATATTTCAATCATTAAAATAATTGAACAAGTCCTTCAAATTTCTCGGGAGTGTTGTGTGGTGATATGAGCTGCAAGAAGGAGGTGAATGCTAGAATTGCAATGGCAAATAAGCTTTAAATAGAAAGAATGATTTATCACGGGGAAGGCTGGATAAAAACTTGAGGAAAACTAAATGTTTTGTATGGAGTGTACGGGCGGAAACATGGACGCTACACAAAGACGTAAAGAGGTTGGAAGCTTTCGAAATGTTGATCTGGAGGAGGATCGAGGACGCAAGTTGGAATGATTAGGTGCTGGGACGAGTAGGAGAGCAAAGGTCCCTTATAAAAACAAAAACAGAAAAGGGAACTGGATTGGTCATTTGTTGAGGAATGAGTGCCAGCTTAAAACCGCTCTGGAAGGGGATCGTAAATGGAGGGAAAAGAAGAGGTTAACGAAGAAAAAAAATACTTCATGATATCATGATAATTGAGAAATATATAGAGATAAAGAGAATGGCAGAACAAAGGGAGGCATGGAAGGCTGTCGCTGTGAATGGACCGGCTAAATAACAGAGAACCCTTAATGGATGTTTTCAATCACTATGCCGTTTCAAGACGCGAGTTTCTACTTATTTGATTTTTCATTTTGGTTTTATGGCTAATAAATAATAATGTTATCAGAGTCCTGGAGACGAATGAAGCGTAAGAAAAGAGACTCATAGAAGAATGGCTTTGGTAAAGTACCAATACAGCAACTGCTTAATAATAATTCTAGGAAACTGAAAACCTGATAGGCAGGATGGGCACTAACCCTGGTTCCTCCTAAATGACACACTCCGAGTATTTCCAGTGATCGTACAGGTTCTGTTTGTTGATTTGATATCAGTGGTAAGATCTGTTTAATAAACTTCTCAAGTGCATAAAATAGTTAGGGGATAATAAAGATATACTTACAGAAAAACTGAGAGATTTTCTTACTGCCAACTCCTACAACTTTCAAGAATTTGAAAAAAAAATAATTAATTGCTTTCAATATGACCTTTTGCAAAACTCAGTTGTAAAATTTATAATTATTTTTATTCTCTGTCTTTGTGATATATAATTGTCTTCACTATGATTATGACTCATATTGTATGTATATGTATTAACCATGACATGTTTCACATCCCAGGGGTTCTTCCTCAGCAGGGATACATGAAACAAGATTGATAAATAAATATGAACTGTAATGGAATGGCTCTTCAGAAAAAGTTGTACTTACAACATAATCAAGTTCAACAACCTGAGCTTTCAAATCAGTTAATTCAGCATACTTGAATTTATGGGAAACCATCATCATTTCAACAGTTTTGTTAACTTCTTCTGATAAGTAAAATGGCTTTCTGTAAGTTTCACTAAATCTAATAGTCCAATTTCCTCTGAAGTATATCGCATTCAACAGAACTGCTGCTATAGGCGGTGTAAGTGAACCTGAAAACGTTTAAAATACAAAATCAATTATTCATAGACACAAAAACTTTCGAAGTTTCTCTAAATTTGGTGAACTAACATACTTTGTATAAGACTACTGCAGGGAAGGGAAAAGATGACTATGACCACAAGTTGGAACTCGAGGGAAAAGATGCTTCAGGTGGGAGGGGACTTTCTCCACCTGGTACTTTGTAGTTAGCAAAGTAAAGCTATCGTGGCGGCCCTTTTAGTTCACTTCGATTACTAAAGTATTGCAAGGTACAAAATTGTTGTGTGTGTTTATGTCTTTCGCCCAATTAATAACTGGTTTACAGCTAATGGCTTGTCCTTAAATTACGAAATAAACTTAATATACGCAATTCAGTACATACCAAACACAACACAAAAATTTGTAAGCCAGTCTATTCAAACAGGTAGAAAAGTGAAGTTTCTACTTTTCAATATTGATCATGAATTAAATTGACTTACTGTAGATAATGGGTACAGCAACATTTGCAGTTGATACAATTTCAGCAATAGGTGATCTCTGTATGAGGCAGCTGGTTTGTTTTGCTTATTTTCACTCATTAATGTCATATGGATATTCTGTGGATATTAATTAAAAAAATATTCAGAGCCCAAAGGCAACTAATAAGAATTATAAACCCATCCTGGCGATACCAGCGTCACCACCGTGCTATTGGTGTTTAGAATAGGGAAGGCGTGAGATCTATCTGAATCGACCGAGGACGGATTGTGATGGACCAGAGGCTCGGCACGAGCATTTAGGAAACTGCTCGGGTGTTCAAGGAGTGCTATGGTGAGTGTCTTCAACAAGTGGCGAAATCAAGGTCAAACAACGTCGAGGTGTTTGGCGGCCACCCCACATTACAGAAGTCGGACGTCGTAGACTGAGCAGACCGGTAAAAGAGGACAGGTGGCGAACTGTGGCAGGACTAACATCAGAATTTAATGCCGGGTTAAGTCCAAGTGTGTCTGAACACACAGTGCACCGAACACTCCTAACGATGGGCCTCCGCAGCCAACGACACAACTGAGACGTTACAATACAGCTGTAGGTCATGTCAACGCTAGTTTGTGAAAATATTACTGTACTTCTTTATATATACGATTTTGTTATATAAATAATTGTAATTATAGCATGTTCTTAGAGCAACGAGAAAAGTGAGCTGTAGGAGATGCGGTGAAAAACAGATTAAATCTTAACAAGAAACGACTGAATGCATTTTTGAAGGCTGCGGTTGGTGTTGCAAAGAATGAAATCTGTTACAAGTACAAAAACTGTATTGAGAAATAAATAGAGCGCAGTATAACTGAGTAGGAAGTTTTTGAATAAATTTGAAGGATAGTGAAAATCGAAGTAATTAATGTTGCTAAACGAATTGTTTCCTCTGTCCTAATAGTAGAGAATGAAACGTTGGCGTATGTTATTTGGATTCAGGTAAAGGGAAGCACTTCTGGCAGTAAGCACGACTGATAAGGCCGCGTGAGAGGTTAGATAAAAAATAAAGGTCACAGCAGAATATCTGTTGTGTTGGGTAAGAGGATACATACAAAGCGATAAGAGGTAATGAGTCATAATCATAACCGTAGCGAAACTGCAAATAGAGTAGTAATAAATGAAGTCATAAAATTCAAAAGGCTCCTTAAAAGTAATGAAACGAGATTAGGAATACTCAAGGTCATTAAACCATAAGGTATCTGTGTATCGGCAAAACTATTTTTAAGAGAAAAACAAATGTAGAAAACAGTAAGAAAAAAGTGATAAGCATAATTTTAGTCCAAAACTAATAGGGCAAACAAAACAGACTCCGAAGTAATTTGGCAGTGATTAGAAAACGCAGTCTAGTGAATCCTGACAGACTCGAAATAAAGATACTTGAATTCCATTAAAACCTGAGTGATATCAAGAGAGACCTCAAATTAGCAAGAATCTCTGCAAAGGACGTTGAAAACAGGGAGACTTTCAGATCGAAAATTTACAAGTAGCAAGTTGACCGAGAGGAGAGACTAAAGAAAAGAACTATAAGAACATGGTCTGACGAGAGGAAAAAGCCCACAACAAGCACGGTAAGGAAATGTGGCCACAAAGGAAAGCGAACAAGTTCATCTGAGCAATTTGTGTAGTCCTATGGGGCTTACCCTCAAATAATAACTAAGGTGATAGTGACTGGTATGCTAACAATATTGAGATTTATCCTGAATAGTAACATGAATATCATTCACAATACTAATCAGCGGAAACGAAGAAACAGGAATCTTTCGGTGAATATCTCACCAGAGAGAGAGGGAGGGGGAGGGGAGGGGGAGGGGAGGGGGAGGGGAGGGGACTGTTGGGGAATTCCGGAAAACACCTCACGTAATTAATGGATGCCCCAAAGCTAAAGTTTCTAATGGCAAAAGTAGACAAAAACAGAAAAGTGGAGAAATGAGGGTGCAGAAAAATTGCCAATGGAGCGTGTGCTTCATCGCAAGTAATTTAAATTAAAAAAAGTAATTTTTTCTGTTTTAATTTGCTTTCTCCAATCCCACTTGTAGCAGACATGAACTGTGCAGAGACCGAGCGTGGTGGGTGAGCGGTTAACGTAGTGGCCTGACATGCGGGAGGACGTGGAATAGAATCCCCGTCCGGGCATCCAGATTATGGTTTTCCATGATTTCCCCAAATCACTCCAGGTGAATGCCGGGAATCTTCCTTCAAAAAGGCAATGGCCGAATTCCTTCCCGTTCCTTGTTCCCAGTCCCATCCCGCTTCTAATGACCTTAGCTATGGACGAGGTGTAAAGCAGTAAAAAAAAAAAAAAAAAAAAAAAAAAAAAAAAAAAATGTGCAGATCTTTTGAGAACTCAATTCACCCCCGCTCGCGGAACCTGCACCTTCTCACCTCCCGCGCCGCCACCACGCAAACAATCACTGCCCCCGACTACCTTCAACAACATTTCATTTCCCAATTACTAGGTATAATCTCAACTCAAACAAAATAAAATTGGTCTTTTTCTTTAAATCACTGACATAGTTTTACTACGGATCTGGGCGGGAGGAGGGTCGCCAAAGCTTTTCACTGACTGGAGGGTTGCCATATTAATTTACTTGTAAAGGAGTCGCGCATTGAAAAAGTTTGATTAACACTGCTGTAGAGTGTGAGCTTGAAAGTCATGCAGAGGGGACCCTGAGATCTAAGAGGCAAGTTTTATGTCCACACCGGCAATATCTTAGGCCGCAACCACGTGGTCCAGTGGATACTGTGAGGGATTTCAATCAGTCTTTCATATACAATCATCTGATTAAAATATATACTCCCCTACTGGTGAAATGCGAGATTGTGAATAGGGCCTGCGCCAGCTGCCTCGTATAAAGTACCAGGCATGGTACCGACCTCTGCCGTAAGCCACGATAAATGAAGCAATTAAATGTGTCTATTATTATAATACCGCAATTTACCTGGTGGCAATAAATCCTTAATTTTGTTGTCTGTTCTTTGTTCCACCCACTGATTAATCTCTTGTATTGTTTCAGGTCTTCCAAACTCTATTTCCTCTATGTCAGAGAAAAAGTACTCTCTTACGGCATCTAAGTAGTCTTCATTTACACGAGTGTTGGTACTCACATACAGTTTGTTGGCAGTCTCCAGAGTGACATTTTTTTCAGTCTGAAATCAATAAAATGCAAAACTGTGAATTTCTGAGTAGCTGTTAACCGAAATTTATCATTTTTATATATCATTACAACCCAGTTAGGGACGTCTCAATACTCAATCTCTTTACTATTAGGGTATTTTTGTAGCACATATTTTTACAGCCTAGTATCCAGAAACTAAAATAGGCATTAATTTAATACAACAGTTTTACATTTGATATTTCAACAGATAATTCTACAATGAATAATTTCAATTTTTGTTATGTATAGTTTTTGCAATATCTGTACAGTCCTTTCTTGCTGGCACGATACATACGATTGTTTCACTGTTAACATATATGATAGTTTTCTAAACTTGCCGCCTTTTGTCATAACTGATTTGTTACAGTTTTCTAGTTTTATATAGTGTTTGCAGTTTCCTGTCCTTTTTAATATTTCACTGTGTCACTTTGTATGTCTACCACGGCTACTATTACTAAACAATTACTACTATCTACTTACTCTACCATCTAAGAAAGCATTTCCCAGTATTGGTATCAGGAGTGGTAATCCGAATTCCAGATCTCCCGGAATAGCGCACGCTCTCAGTCTCTCTGGCAGCCAAAGTGACCGAGAAGGCCACCTCCAACACTGGTTGTGAGAACTAATTTTCAATATTACATATGTAATTGCAGAAGTAAGAAGTCTTTAATATCCGGCTAGTAGGTTGTTCGTTACTATTAGTGTCAACCCACTTAAACATGTATAGCACTGCATCGTCGGGGTAGGGGGTGGAAAGCTGGGGCGCTTGCCCCCGGTGGAAACATCAGGGGGGAGGCAACGTCAGGGAGCGGAAAATTTATGTTCTCGGGTTGGCTATAAATGTGATGGCCAAATAATGTTTGAAAGAGCGACAATCCAACAGTTTTTTCCCCTGTTTGGATAATTCCTAGGATCGCCCCTGCAGTGCTGTTGTTTCTCTATGGTGGTAGGTATCCCATCAGTTCCGTTAGCTGATGTTTCTGGAAATGAGCGTCACAGCGCTAAAATTTCCATAGTGATGTACTGCAAACATAAAATTTAGGTAGGTGTGTTTATTGGCAATATAAGCTAAGTATAGATGAAATTAAATTTTATGTATTATCACATTTTTAATTCAAACTTTGGTTTAACTTTCAAACTTAGCTTCAATATTAGTCGCTCTGAAGGTAATGTACAAGAACACGGAATCCAACATAATTTAGATACGAGAAGAAGATACAAAAATGATATAAGGCTGTTATTCATAAATGATTGAATCTAGAAGATTTAATTACAAATATTTGCTGAGAAATGGTATGACATAATACTTTGCAAACAAAATTCGGCAAACAAATTAATTTTGCAGCCATAGAATAGATACAGTAATTACTTTATTACATACTTTCAAAACTTACATTTAGTTGTGATAACAACTCATGAAAACTGTACTTGATTACTTCTTTGTTATCTGGCAGTTTTATTGCGTTTATGATTTCAGACGCAGTATCGCCAGCAGCACCAAACCAAACCATTGCCAGAACTGTCTCGAGACTAATAGGCGAGAACACTAAGTTACCTGCAGTTCCAGAAAGGACCTGAAATAATACATGTAATACTCATTTTTAAGATCGGTGTTTAATACTTATTGTTACATACATATTCAAACATTTATATTATAAAACAAAGGAAAGAGTCTCACAAAAGAAATTATTTTACCTCATACAAATCCATGGCAAACGCGTTATTTCCATTGCTTATAAGATTGATAGATTCACTTGGTGCAGTTACCGGCATATATCACTTGGTAGACACAGCCAAAAATAACTGAAATTACAAATTTAAACATCACGCTTAGATATGTAATTCCGTTCCAACAATTTTATAACCTACTATATTTTACGATAAAATAAAAACCGGTTGACAAATCATTTCTCCAGACCAGGTTCTTGTTTGGATCATTTCATGGGTTTTGCATGATTGAAAGTATCTCCTTAATTCCGCGAGTGAATTATTCTGTAGTCTATCACATTCTTGAGCCAAAATTATAAACTTTAAATCTGAAAAATGATATTTTGTTGAAGGAAGACTAAAACTTTACACACTTACTATTGGTTTTGATGGCATCACGAAAATAAAGAAAATAAAGAAAATAGAAATCGTCGTTTTATGAAAGGCGGTCATAACTATTAATATCAAATGCAAGACGGATTTTCAAACAGCACAGTTCCGACATTGAGGTATTTGTAGTGCGTGTATCAGCTGTCTACCTGCTGACGCGATCCATGACATGGCAGCAGCTGCACTGAGCTGTCAGCGCGTCCCTAACGCTGACCAAGCGCTGACTGCAACGCAATAAAGTGAATGAGCTGATAAAGCTTGGGTTGATGGCTACTTTAAAACAGGTGGACGAAGGAATTTATGCGATAAAGAAAAAATAGCAATGACTACTAAACAGGATTAGTAGATGGAACTAGGAGCTACAAATTGTCTTCCGAAGGAATTAGCATTAGAGAATCCCAAATAATAGTTTGAGAATGTCCGAAAGTTGTGTAAATTTATAGGGAAAATTCAGTCACAAATTCAGCGTGACGGTACCAATTTAAGAAGTGCAATTCCGGTAATTACAAAATTACAAGCAGTTATCCACTTTATTGCCACCCGATGTAGTTTAAGGACACTCGCACATATATTTATACTCCGACAATCAATTAATTCCACAGGTTGTAAATTGTTAATGTTTTGTGTTAAACTCGAGTATCATTTACGTTATGTAACCTGCAATGATTCGTGGAAGTGATAAAGATAAGGATTATGATGGTCTGTCAGTAGCCACAAAGTGGTGAATACTTTGTACGGCCAGTAACAGGAAGATCAGTTCACACCCAATAAATGAACAGAGACAAACACTTGGCGAATGTCAGCACTTACATCAGGAGCTGAGGATATGTAAAAAATAAGAAAACATCCATGCTGAAGAAAAACTCTTCGTCACCGTAAATTATTGATTATTATTGTAAATAATCTAATGTATCGTTCAGCAAAGCATTTTCAAGCCAAATTTAGAATTTGTAAATCCAAAATCATAATTTCCATTTCAAATTCAGTCAACATTTTATTTTAAATAATAATTAACACATGAAGTAATTTTTTACCTTCTTTAAATTGATAATGATTGTTGTCAGACTGAAATGTCCGTTTGTTGTTCCGTTTAGGTAGCTATATGAGGCTTTGTAATAATTTTTGAATAGTCAATCAGGTCACTAACAAGAGATAATTACATCAATTACTGTATAAAATTAGTTTTAATTAATTTATCGTTGACTGTCTAATTGCTTGAAACATTAAATTTTTCGCAGTTGTCAAACCTATTAAAAATTGTTGCTATTGTTTCATACAATAATTTATATGAAACATATGGTATCATTGTCAACGTCAGTACATCGTTAATTTATATCTGTAGTTGTGTAAAATGAAATGACACCCATTAAATAAATCAAATTTTTAGAAAGAGACAAAATTTAACAACACCACTTTGTACAGTAGGAAAGTCGAGCTGCGTAATCGTGTACAGAAGCTGGACAGTGTGACGTCGACATAGCTCAGCCAATCAGAACCACCCTCACAACTGCACGTGTATACACCACTCCGGACCGGACTTTTATTCTAATTCGAGGCGAAAGAGGGAAGCCATTATGACGTCACTAGGATGTCGTTTAGTGAGCTTTAATGGATACATTAATCAAGCTCAACGTATCCGCAAAACTTAGCAACACATGCAGTATTTCAAAATATTTACTGACATGAAATTTTTATGGGTCTTAATACTGAACTTGATCTCTGATAAAGGTTTGTGTTGTGAATGTGTCGTTAGTATTCCACGTTAAACTCTGGGTCGCATACTCACAGTAGGATTACCGGGTTACAGCCTGTATCCAGGTCTGACAAATCAGCGTGAAGTACAAGGCTTCTTTAATTTTGTGCCAGGTTCCCACTAGATAATGAAATGATGTGAAGGTTTAACGGTTACTTTCGCAGCTCAGTATCCGCTGTGTTTGAGGAGCAGTGACGTCGTGACTCCCGCCTGTCACTGTTGAGTGAACGAGCGGTGGTGAATGGTAACGCTCTGGCCTAGCATTCTGTCCAGCTATTCAAAATTTGGTTTCCCATGGTTTTCACAAATCACTCCAAGCGAATACCGGGATTCTTCATTCAAAAGGCCATAGCCGAATTCCTTTCCGTCCCTTGCCCCAGTTCTTTCTCGCCTCTAACCACCTCGACGAGGTGAGCACTAGAGCGCTGTTGTGGTCTATTAGATTCGAGAGACGTCCAAATATCGCAGTAATTTTCTGCACCTGATTCGTAACGGAGGTGTTCATGCATAGGACGGAACGCAATATGTTTGAAAAGACAGAATCAGGCTGGTTAGCGGTTGAACCAAATATGCAGCCTGCTACTATAACATCAACTAATATGCCGGAATCATAATATATTCCGGTCAGAAGGCAAAGCAATGTGCGGCCGCCGACGTCGAGGTCTTTAAGGGCTGGCAAGGACTGTGGGAAGGAATTCCGCCATAGTATTTTTTTAATGGTCCAGCGTGGCATTCACTTGAAGCTATTGCGGGAAATTATTAAAAGTCGAAATCTGGATGGTCTCACCTGGATCTGAACGCACGTCCTCCGAAGTGTTATCACTCAGTCCACTCCACTCCACCCCCCCTCCCTCCCCCCACACTTCGTCCGTATAAAACACTTATCAATAATGACAGCTGAAAAATAACAGAAAATCTATGAACAATTTCTGGAACGCTACGGTCTATTACAGACGAGGCGATTTGCGCCGCGTGGCGGTCTAGTCGACGCATGGCCCAATGTAATTAAATGCGGCAAAACAGACGATGCCGCGAGGCGACACAGCCAACTGAAGAAAATAAATCACAAATTGATTTTTCTCCCCTTTTGTTTCATTACACTTTAGTTTTCAAATGTAAAACACTTAATATGCCATTACATTAAACACACACAATGAAAATTCGAATTTAATTTTTCCTTTTCTTGAAATTATTTACTGATTTGACATTATTTTAATAATACACCTTTTTAGACCTCCAAATCTAATATTTTTCTATTGCTCCAGCACCGAAACTTTATCTTAACTTTTAACTTAATCTCTACTTTTGAACCGTAATATACAGTTTGAGTGTCTGATCATTTCCAAAGAATATGGAAATCCTATTTTTTATGACTAGCTTTCTCATATTTTTCACTTTACTAGGGAAAAATGAATTGAGAAGCACTGATGTCGTTTTTCTTTTGCTGTTCCACCGGTACAGTAACTACAGTACCATTTCACTCTCGTCTTCAATATCAATTGTTTTACGAAGCATTGAGTTATACGCGCCAAATCGACGGTCCACGGTTGTACTGTATTTCTGATGTGCGTACTACCACTGGCGTTGCTAGGTTAACAAGGGCCCCGGTGCAAAAAAAAAAAAAAAAAAAAAAAAAAAAAAAAAAAATCAGTCTCTTAGGTCAAATGGACGACCTTTTTTTTAGCCCTATCAAATCTTGTGAGGTTTGCTGGTAGTAGGGGGCACCCTGAGCTTCACTTGGGGGGCCCGGTGCACGGCACCTCCTAGCCCTGCGATAGATACGCCCCTGCTTACTGTATACTGTTGAAAAAATTACGCGAAGGTTCCATATTTCAGGTGGGTGGATCAAAATTTTTGAGTGATATACGTGTATCCGAACGCGCCTTTGTCTTGTTGCGTTCCAAACTGTTATGTTAATGTCGAAATTGACAACGTCAAACAAATGATTACTCGTAAAGCTGTCTTTGCATCGTTTCTGTTTTGTCAGTTATTTTCACGTAGAGGTTGTTCTGCGTTTTGATATTAAATTAAATTTGTGAACGAAAATTACGAAAGTGCATCAATTCAACTGAATTGGATTTTTTTTTGTAACAGTTTAACGTCCCTTTTTAACAACGTGGTCTTTAGAGACGGGAAAGGATGGGGGCAAGGAATGGGAAGGATTTCGGCCATGGCCTTTTGAAGGAAGCATCCCGGCATTCACCAGGAGTGATTTGGGGAAACCATGGAAAACCCAAATCTGGATGCTCGGATGGGGATTCGAACCGCCCGTCCTCCCGAATGCGAGGCCAGAACGCTATCCGTTACACCACCAGGCTCGGTAACTGAATTGGAAGTTACTGAGCGATAGTTATATTAATTTAGGAGAGGATTGTCCTACACATATTCAAAATATTTTGACGATGAATTAAATTTATGGGAATACTAAAGTTAAATTACTTTCGTATTTCGCGAGCCGTTTTTCATTCAACGTTCACAAAACTATTAAACAACTTGATGGTAATAAAGATGTGTCTAATACTATGTCAACTTTTAAATCAGCGCTAGAATAACATGAAAGAGAGTGTTTCTTTGGTTAAAAAGTGATAATATTTGAAACAATGTTCTATTATTCGTTGATAAATGTCTGTCGTATCTTAATAAATGATTTTTTATGAAATCAATTAGTTTATGCAGAATACAAATTTTTAAAGCATGACGTTTCATTATTTTGATGACTGTGAAACAATATTAAAAATTCTAAATTTACAAGAAAAAAATTAGTATGAAAATGGAGGAAGTGTATTTTGAAATAAAAATATTAAAAGAAGTCTAGTTAAAAGTAAGATGTTGTGGTGAGTTCACCGACAAAACTACAGGCCAAAAATTACAGTATATTTTAAAATTTATTTAAGGTTATTTCAGTCGTGTCTTTTATTCCCACCCCGGCATTCAAATAAAATATATTTTCAATTATGAATTTGAAATGGCGAAAAGAGAGAAGCAGAGCGAGTATCTCATTGATACAAAATGAAGTTTTGATCTATAATAATTTAAAAATTGAATGCAGTAAAAAAAAAATATGACAAAAAATCGTTAAAAGCTGCAGGAAATGAAAAAATAAAGTTTTTATGAAATGAATAACTAATTTTTTGTCCTTTTCTTACTCTGTCCACAAAATGCTATATTTTTTTGAAATGTACTATATTTTTATAACTTATTCTAAACAGTTCTATAATTAGCCGAAAAAATGGCAACCCTATTCGAGGCGGTCGGGGCGGCGAGCGCCGCTTGAAGGTCGCCTCGTGTGAACAGTCGAGGCTCCGTCTGTTTAAGGCCTACATGTGACATTTAAATATCGCATCAATTAAACAGTTCGCGGAGGAAAGACACGTCTCCATTTGACTTTGTTTTCGCGGAATTGGGGGGACTCAAGAGTTAAAATGTCGCCCCGAGTATATAGTGGCGAATTTATCGAAGCGAAATATTAACAGCATTCTAACGTAGCTTATTACGATAACAAGTATTGTTTTGATGGTTAATGCAAACGAATTATGCACATCACTGCCAATCATTAAACCATTTCTAATGGTTAAACTTAAACCACCACACCCATATATAGTTTTTTCCTCTTTCCTTTTTTATAAATTTCAGGGTTAGGTAGGAATTGAGTTTTCAAAAAAGGAAACGTTATAATTGATTTTACACGTATTATGTAAAATTATTTTCTTAACTTTTCACTTTTTCCAGCAACTGTTTGGCATTAAAAAATATCCTACATTTGATTTATCGCAGTTTTGTTTATATTTTTATGTTATGTAGGTTCCTTATTCGATATGAAAGCTGTTTTATTTTTCGTCAAGGTGTAGGCCTACACCTAGGGTTGCCAGATGGCCGGGAAATCCGGGAATGTCCCAGAATTTTGTGTCTTGTCCCGTGTCCAGGAATTAAGTGTTACTTTTCCAGAATTCTCGTATACCAGTTTTAAGATACCACGTTGGCAGCGGTTATCAAAGACAATATATATGGACTGTTCAACTATGGCGTAGTGTTTTTCAACCAAAGTTGAATTAATAATCTTAAAAGAGGTGCTATATATAAATATATATATATATATGTTATGTAGCTTAGTTTTTACATAATATACAACTATTTCAATTAATTTGAATATTTGTTCACTCCTTAAACAAACCACTAAAATAACTTTTTAATCCTATCAATGTCCCTGAAATTATAATACTGTATCACTAAACAACCTTTTTAACCCCATAAATGTCCCAGAAACTATAATCTTTAAGTGGAAACCCCATGTACACCGTATCACTGTCATCAATAAATGTGATTTTGTGGTTTAACAAACAGTTTTCATTTGTTACAAGTTTTCTATCGATCAAAATACAAATAATTCACCTCATGCACCATTAGTTTATTTCCAGTTAAACCCAGTGAGCCATGCAACACGTGACGGCTACGGGGGAGGGGGGTGAGCACACTAAATGGAACAGCCAAGACGCTTATTATCAGTAAAGCTGAATTTCCTTTAATTTCGACGAAATTCCTGATAATGCTAGAACATAGAGGTGGTGTATTTTAAACTATGAAATTTTCAGTCATCAAAATGATTACAGATTCAGTATCAGTGAACGAAAATACGAAAACAGATTGAGGCTGCCTGGGGGGAGGAAAGCAGGGAGTGGAACAGCCGCAGGGTTACCAACTATTCCTAACAAAATCTTGGGCTCATGCTTAAGTGCTGATCTGTTTCTGCTTTTAACTATTTTCTGAGGTCTGCAATAGCAAAAAAATAAGAAAACGAAAACATGAATTCTGTACTTCCAAACTGATTTGTGTTATGACATAAAAATAAATATATCATAACGCTGGATTCAGAAAATTGATTCGTTTAAGATGAAAATGATTGCATTCAGGAGGCCACCTGTTCGAATCCCCGTCCTGGCATCCTGATTTGTATTTTCCATAGTTTCCCCAAATCACTCCAGCCAAATGCTACACTCGATAGGCCATGGCCAAATTCCTTCCCGTTTTTTTTTTGTCCTCCGTCCCATCCCACCTCTAATGATCTCGACGTCGACGAAGCGAAAAGCGAAAGTAAATAATAATAAAAAAATTAAAATGACTCAAAAAATTTGAGCATATGCTATGTTTCTGAATGTTCTTTATATAGTGGTAATTATTAGTCCGTATTTAAACGTGAAATATATGCTAAGTGATGTAGTTAGGATTTTAGCAATGTGAAAAACTATAATGCCGATATAAAATGTAAATTTCAGAGCAATACAACATAAAATTGATTTTTTAGGACGAGCTTTACTCTGAAATTTGTTCTGGACGAGGATATACCTACGTGCGTGGGACTCTGTCAGAGCGATGTGAGGCAGCGATGCCAACTATTGCTAACTGAATCTCAGTAGATCAGAAAC
>JARYHS010006964.1:6108353-6134322 GCA_031002005.1 Vandiemenella viatica
ATTTACCTCCCCCCTTCCCAGTTCTAACCCAGTTTATTATTATTTCAGCAACTTCATCATGTTTCTTCAACATTTGTGATATTTACCATTGTGGAGCTACAGTTAGAATCACTTTGATCATCTATCTCAATTCCTTCACCAGTAGCCCTTAACTTAAGAAAGGCACAGTCCTGACCCGCTCATCACTGGAAATGGGCTCCCTTACTGCTTTAGGTAACAACTCAGAAAGTACCCCCCTGCCCCTCCTATTAAGGTATAGGCCACGCTTAGTGAAATCCCACGTACCAATGTGTTCACAGGCACGACCCCCAAAACATAACTAATATCTCTCCGAAGTATCACTTCCCTTTCCACATTTATTCGCCCCTCAACATAGTTTAATTTTTGCCGGGCATGGCGTACTTAGTACTTGCATGAGTTCCACCCTGGTATGTTGTGCCTCCTTCACCACCTCCCTCAGGTCACTCTCTATACTATAACTCGCGTTTCTATCAATACTTTTTCCTGCACCTTCCACTACCACTACTCCTACAAAGTGAACCAATATCATGTATTACCTGACCTAATGTTGCACTAGGTTTGAAAAACTTGTTACCTGATAACCTGTGCCTAACTGATCCTGCAGAAGAGGTCCTACACCTTTCCCATGGCTACTATATAGCAACAGAATCCTTTTTTTCCCCTATTCTTGCCTTTTACGTGCTTATTTCTAAAGGCCTGCTGCATCTTACCTACTCCTACATCTACATGAGTATCTTCTCCTCCTGACTCTGGCAACAGGTCAAACCTATTTTTCCCCACAATTCTGTATCCTACTAACCATATTCCTCCTACGACCTGAATGTGTCTATGTAATTTACTATACAAATATAATACCTGAAGGAATGTGATAAGTAAGAATCACTCGAGGATTTATGCAAGCAGGGAACGCAACTCTCTCCACACTAGAAAAATATAAGAGTCCATTGAAATTTGAGGCTTTACTTACAAAATATTTCTAAATCTATATATAAAACAGTAATGTGATCAATAAATGGGCTACTAACAACTATTCTATAAAATTAGGAATGGTGAAACAGTTTTGTAATAACATTATGCTAAAGATATATAACTTCATCAAAGAGTAATCAAATTTCAATAAAATAGATTCTGTTAATGAAACTAGAACTTTATAGAGACAATAAAAGATAATATTTTATTGAAATGGGATGCCTCAAAAGTGAAAAACTATACTAAAAATTATGTTTCTATACTTCTTAAGCAATGGTTGTATTGCCAAACAAGTCTAGTAGTAGATTTATGTAACATGACTCAACAATGCTTAATAATTCTGTCAGTATTAAGAACAGATTATGTTTTTAACCATTGTACAGATAAACATTTGAAATTATATTTCGTTCAACATGATAGTATATTGTAATACATTCTTAAAAACCTGGTAGTACATTCATACAGCAAAATACAAATATTAGATGTAGTTTCTTATATCAAATCAGTATTTGCTCTCTCTATCAATTTAAATTTCATGATTGCCTCTCAGAATTTTAAATGAACAGCAAAAGGTAAGATAATTAATGTGATATGGTGATTAACTACTTAAAAAATGTTATCACTTACAGGTTATAGATAATATTTATTTTGAATCTATCAAAACCTTACAGTTAAGAACAATAATTTAAAAATCAATTAATATAAAACATGTAAACAATTTATGCTGTCCTTGTAGGCTTACAATAATCAAAATACGAAACACAAACTGATGAACATTATATAATAATTTTGAAATAACAGTAAATTAAAATTTGTAAACATTAATTTAAAAATAAGAAATATCATGATTTAATGAATAATAAGGCAGTACATTATAAAATTTTATTTTTGTTATTAAGCTATGATAAACATAAATACAAGAAATCTGATACATTTTTCAAAAAGAGCTCAGACATTGACTTGATTGATTTTATCAACATTACAGATTCTACCAAATACCATCTCACTGTTGGATCTGGTGAGAGGTGAAAGGATCCTGACAGAATATTAGAAAATAGTTACATGGTTAACCAAAGTATCTTAAAACACTATATATACAGCTCTTAGAAAATTTAAACAAATAGTATTAAAAATCGTTAATAACAGTTGTTACGGCATAAAATTTTTCAAATAATCTAACTGACACAACCATTCTACTCAGGTTTTCTCATTCCCTAAAAGTCAATCTGTAATAAAATATATTTTAAGCTACATTTATATCTGGCACAAGTACCAAACATGTACCGGGATTTGTATCGAAACTTGTCTGAGGCCATCGTTAATTTGTACGAGTACAAAACTTGCGTTTACATCAGTATACACTAGTATCAAAACATGCTTGATACTTGTGTATACTAATGTGCTATTAAATGTCATTTATTTTTATTTGAATTGTCAAAGTATTAAACATGTCATGTGATGAGGAAGATTTCTGTTTAAGTGTCTTTGCTGATAAATACTGAAATAGGAAAGTAAACTTAGATGGTGACAAAAAAAATTCTACCTAATTGTGAAATACAAAGTGCTTATGCCATGCGAATGAAAGAAATAATGACATAAACACAACAAAAAACAATGGAAAAACTTGTTACACATTATGTCACTAATTTCCACATCTGACTGCTTGGCTATGTTAAATTTGGCTAATGAGCATGAGAATGTATGAGAAACAAGTCATAGTCAGAGATCAAGTGAGCATATAAAAAATATATCAGTGACTGATATTCGCCAAATGTATAAGCAGTTTGTATGAGGTAAAGTGTCACGACTGGTCAAATATACAAATACTGGTACAGGTTCGGGCAAAAGTATCCAAGCAGACTAATTTACACCCACCAAAAACATCTTCTTTGACAACAGATAATTCTAGTGAGTGGAAGAAAAAAAATTCAAATTAACAATACTCAATGTTTCTGTCAATAAGACTGACATATTATTGTCTCAATGATTACACTTATTTAGAGAGAGGTTAAAAGAAAAATTTGACAACAGAAAATTAAAAACATTATAAACATTTTACCACAAATTTTCCCCATTATGCTGAAAGAGGACAAAAGGATAATATAACAAATTCTCACGTCCTATTGAGTTTAGACCCTGAAACTATTCTGCAGTATTTGCAGGGGAACATATGTATAACTCGAATGTTGTTTGATTGTTTCTAATAACGACAACTAGATTATCTGTAAATAAGCATAACTTTTATAATTTCTATATTGTTAAAAGGATTTTTTTTAAAAAAACAATGGGCTCATCTTTCTTTTTTTTGATGCTTTTTTGTTTAAGAAAACATATAGAGTTTTTCATAAATTATACAGAAAAACGATGGTTTACCAAAACGAATGATAATGCTCAATAGGGGTATCTGAACCCGTAAAAGTTTTTGAAATAAATTTCACTAAAAATAGGGGTTCTGCTTAATTGAGTTATTTGTCAAATCTTAAGATACACACACCACATAAAATATTTTCCATATATATCACAATAAATCAAGCTATCACTCAAATGAATAAATTACAGACTTTAACACACTGTACAAGATAAATGACTTTCAAAACAAATCAGAAGGAAACGGACGATCTACTTAATGAAACCGCTGAAGACTTCTAAGACCACCAGAGTGTGTAAATAATTTTTCAAAATGTCACAAGAAAACGAACAATATCAGAACGAATTAACTGATACTTTCTACAATCCCTAAACAGCACATAATAATTATTCCAAACATTCCATGACACAGAGTGAATCTGCTGATGACTTTTGAGTTTCATCAATTGTGAATAATTTTGCATCATCAATCAATGAATCCAGTGATGACTTTCAAGATTTACAAACTGTGTAAATGATTAACCACAAACATAAAATAAAAACAAGCTATAATTAGAATAATAACGTTGATGTTTTTTTAAAGATTTTATAGATAATTTTATACACACATCACAAAATACGGTGTCCTCTACAGTAAATACGCTGATAACTTTTAAGTGCAAAGGATTTCACAAAAATATCTCAATAAAACTGTCATTCTCAAGAATAAAATCACTGGTGATCTTTAAGGCTTCAAGACTATAAGCGAGTTTCATAAGAATATGTACATTTACCAGAATGAATCCAGTGATGTCTTTCAATGGTCTCAGACAGTGTTAATAATATTCCACAAACACCACAAGTAAACGGGCCTTCTCATGAGTGAATCCGACGATGACTTTGAAGGTTTTCAGACTTTTTAAATAATTTTCCACAAATATCACAAGGAAACGGGCGTTCGCCAGAATGAATATTCAAATGTCTTTTAACCCTTTGACTGCTGTAGACGCGTTAACGCGCGTGGCTACTACTGCGCCCAGGTGCTCCAGACGTGTATACACGCGCCGCCTTGCCGCTCTGTCTGTGCTCCAGACGTGTATACACGCGCCGCCTCGCCGCCCTGTCTGTACTCCAGACGTGTTAACACACTAGCCTGTTAGTGGCCTGGCTATGAAGCCATATTTCCACCCAGGGTGGTTAGTTGTTTTCCTCATTCGGCCCTTGAGCATTGGCAGCTGCGATCTAATTTGTGTTGCTCTTTTCCTTTTAGTTTTCGCTGAGAAAATGGCATTCAGTCATTATTTTTTTTAACTGCTCAACGTCTCTTAACAGCGAGGTTTTTAGAGATGTTAAAGAATGGGGGGCAAGGAATGGGAAGGAATTCGGCTATGGCCTTTTGATGGAAGCATCCCGGCATTCACCTGGAGTGATTTGGGGAAACCATGGAAAACCCAAATCTGGATGCCTAGACGGGGATTTGAACCATCGTCCTTCCGAATACACCGTCGTGTTTGTACCGCGGAAGAAATCATGGAGATTCTTACTAGAAGCGACAGTGAATATAATCACTTTAATATGGATGACAGTGATAACCTTTCGACAGGATCTCGATGTAATTTTCCTAAGCTGTGTACATCAGCTAGTGGAAAATGACAATTTTTCAGAGTTTGAAGCTACAGATTGTTCGAGCGAAATGTGTGGAAAAAGAGAATGCTTTAGTGACGTGTTTGACAGCATGTGCTTGTCGATTAAGCTGCAGGACACAAGTGTGGATTACGTTAACATTCCAGCAGTTTGTCATTTTTCCTGATATTTCTAACGGAATATCATATGATATCTATTGCTGATGAGACCAACAGATACGCGAGAATCAATTCACACTATATTTTCACTTTGAAGTGGTTTAAAAAGTTCTTTTTCCACATTCTCGAACACTGCATTTTAAATGCTCACGCTCTTCACCGACTAGTAACCGGACGAAAAATGCCAGTTTCAGAGTTTTCGTCTGTTGCATCCATAAATTTAAATTTCGTGAGGAATTTTTCAGGATTTCCTGACACCCCCCCCCCCCCCCCCCGTCTTGTAAGATCAGGTTCCGTGAGACGCCACCCCCCCCCCCCTTGAAATCGCCCTCGCAACTTTTTGAGACCTTTTTTCCAAATTTCATTCATATTGCAAATTCAAAGAAGAGCACGCCAATGCGTAAATGCGCTGTATGTTCGATACAGAAAGTGCGTCGAGAAACCAATGCAGAACATGTAATGTATCAGTGTGTGTTGTACAATTTTTCAAGGCTTATTACACAAAATGAATTACTAACCATGGTTAACTGCAGAGTAATAATAATATTACATTTATACGCCTCTAAAACTAAAAGAAATAATTAAAATATATATATATATTAACCGGGTCAAAAAGAAGACTGGAAAATTTGTGCAGAATTTGTGAAAGGTATTCGGAAAGGTTTTCTCCAGATAAATTACTACGCTAACAAACTAAAAACATTTCAGTTGCTGTAATATCTATATAGTATATGAAGTACCGGCATGTTTGATTATGCAGACATTCACTTTTAGAGGAGCTTTAAACTGAAAAACTTTAGATGTTATATTAACTGTATTTATTTTGTATCTGAGGTTTCAAATCGCAGAGCGACAGCAGAAGAACTCCACACACAACGGTCCAGATGTATTTAGCACACAGCGGTCCGGTCTAACGCGGCAGGCCAGCGCAGGTAAACAGCTTAGGCGTAAACAAAGCCGCACTCAGCGAGGGCTCGGCCGGCCGAACTGTAGCAGTTAAAGGGTTAAGTGTTCCTGACTCTAAAAATGATTTTCCACAAATGCCACAAGAAAATGGGCGTTCTCCAGAATGGATCCGCCGATGTCTTTGAAGGTTTCTCGACCATCTAAATGATTTTCCACAAATGCCACAAGAAAATGGGCGTTCTCCAGAATGGATCCGCCGATGAGTTTGAAGGTTTCCAGACCGGCTAAATGATTTTCCACAAATGTCACAAGCAAATGGGCATTCACTAGAATGAATCTCCAAATGTCTTTTAAGTGTTCCTGACTCTATAAATGATTTTCCACAAATGCCACAAGTAAACGGGCGTTCTCCAGAATGAATCCGTTGATGACGTTGAAGGCTTCCAGACTGTGTAAATGATTGTCCACAAATGTCACAGGGAAAAGGGCGTTCTCCAGAATGAATCCGCCGATGAATTTGGACGTTTTTAGGCTCTTTAAATGATTTTCCACAAATTCCACAAGAAAATGGGCGTTCTCCAGAATGGATCCGCCGATGTCTTTGAAGGTTTCTCGACCATCTAAATGATTTTCCACAAATTCCACAAGAAAACGGGCGTTCGCCAGAATGAATCCGCCCATGAATTTGAAGGTTTCCTGAGTTTGTAAACGATTGTCCACAAATGTCACAAGAAAAAGAGCGTTCACCAGAATGAATCCGCTTATGTTCTTTAAGGTTTCCAGGCCATTTAAATGATTTACAACAAATGTCACATGAATACAGATGTTCGCTTGAATGAAACCTCTTGTGCTGTCTAAGAATAGAATAATCAGTAAAAGATTTTCCACAATCTTCTCCTGAGTTTGGACGTAGGCCCGAATGAATCATATTATTACAATTGTAGGTAGAGACTGTCACTTCTATTCTGTTGGTTTCAGGTTGCTGCTCGTAACAGTGATTCTTTTTATTGCAGTCACAATAATCCCTAGAAACAGGAAATTATGAATATTAAACATGTGGTGAACTTATTATACAGAAGTATATTAATTGAAAATTGATAGGTATGTTTTCAGTTTTACTAGTACACTAATTTCTTTTAATATATATGTCTTTGTTATTGGTAATGGTATACTCCATAAGTAATAAACTCTTCTGCTACTAAAAAAACATTTCTAAACTAAAGAACCCTGATGATAAAAAATGTGGTTTATAGTAGAAACACAAGATCTACATTTTAAGAAAAAAGTTGAAAAACACTTCAGTATTTTGTAATGTGATTACTTCCATCATCAAATAGTGATTTACTAATTTACTAACTTGAGACGCTGATAGATACTGCCTTTTTATACCGCAGTACAAATATAAAATTTGAGTTCATTTCCCACTGACATTACTTTTACAAAAATGTAATTGATCAATTTTTTTTATTAAAAAAAGGGGACAACATTGCGACGAAACAATACAATCAGTAATCAGATTTTCACTGGAATTAATTTCATAATAGTTTAATAGACATATTTACAAATTAAAGATAAAGAAAGTATCAAAAGATTATAAAATGATATATTAGAATGCCTTTTCTGGTGCCCAGTTTCCATAAATGACCTGATCTCCAAACAAATTTTTTGCATTTCTTATTGAATAATTAATGTATTTTTGCAATATCGAGCAATAAATCAACCCTAATTGGTTGAAATGCTTAGCGCTCTGGAGTAAATACATCGACATTATAATAAAGCAATGCTGGAAATAGTCATCACAGTTCATAGTTGAAGATCATCTGAATAAACCAAGATACTAACAAGTATAATGGTAAGTTTGATACTTACCAACTTGTATTTGAACAGGGGCGGATCCAGTGGTGGGGGCTAGGGGGCTGAAGCCCCCCCAAACGTATCTAGTTCCACCTCCGACATTGTAATTTTGGAGACCTTTTTTTTTTAGCTTTACTGATTCGAGGCCCGGGAGGACTAAAAAAACTACCTTTTGCCCGACTCAAGCACCCCCCCCCCAAAGCCAAAATCCACTGAAGGCAAGCCCCCCCCAACCAAAATCCACTCAAGCCAAGCCCCTCCTAAAGCAAAATCCAGGATCCAGTCCTGATTATGAAGCTATTTTTAAGAATACCTAACAAGATAAATGGTAAACTGTTACTACGCAGTTGACACTGTAATCTTCGTGCACAGCAAAAATGGTCTTGTTTCCTTCAGAAACAACACAGCAAAAAATATGAACTCAGCATCAGTCTTTAAAAACTAATATGGTAATCCGTTTAGATGGCTCTAGACTCAAGGGAGTAGTTTGCTAGTTGGAGAGCCTCCCTCAGTGATTTGACAGCTATGGCAGAGACTGTTTAATAAGAGCAACATTTAGCATGGAAAACTATTCCAGGACAGTTGCAATCTTCCTAACGAGAAGGTGGCAGAAGAAAACAATACTTTCACCTTCGTAGAAATAAATTCATATAAGAAATTGTTAAAATCAATTCCAATTTCTCAATAAAAATAGGATATTTCAAACAAAAATTAACAAGCAATGCATTCGGGGGCATACTGAAAGTTCTAAGCCTTATAGGAAATGTAATTTTTAATAAAAAAAAAGCATTATTTGTCTACCTCATCCCCTGTAGCTTAATGCACTATGTCCAACATTGTTCCTGTGAATGGATTCTATTCCTGTTGTGTGATTCTTGTTGATCTGATAAATGTCCATCTATGTCTACTATCACTTCATTTGATTCAAAATATTTTCCAATTATAAATATCTTTAGCCTTGAAACTACATGGAAGTCAGAGCTGGAAAAATATAGTAAATGTGATGCTCTAATTAGTACTACAAATCCATAAGAGTTTGTATTGTTAAAGTACATTCATAAGCAGGTGCAATATCGTGGTCATAGATGATTCTTTTCCTTGAGCTTCTCAAGAATTTTTTATTTATTTGGTCCAAAAAAATGTATTTTGTGCCATTTGTTTTCAAAAAGACTATCAATACAAAGAATTCCCTATGCATACCACAAAATACTGGTCTTGACCTTGCTGACAGATGCAATCGATTTCGCCTTTTTTTGGGCGCAGATCAGTTGGCTTCCAACAACAACGGAGCTCAGCAATTTAAATATGAACACCTAAGTGTGTGTAATCTTTGTACTTGTAATTGTGAATTTTTTAGCTGTTAACCAATTCTTGTTTAGTGCACTTCTACAGATCATATGCTCTGGCTTTAAAAAGTAACTCCTTTTGCTCTATCACAAACAAAAACAAATGCAAAGTGTTCAACTGGAAGTGAACTGTACCACACTTTACAGGGAGGCGTTGCAGATGGCGAAAGGATAAGCTAACAACCTTCAAAGCTGTATATTGTATAATAGTTCGTTTCTGGGGTGCAGTGGACCCTCGACTCTTCTATAGTAACTTCAAATTTGTTGTTGCTCAGCATTTAACAAAATTCGTATGCATTTTTTACGTCAAGCTTTAGGGAATTTAATTTTTGATTAAAATTTACCGTACAGTTCTTTCTGATACACCTAGCGCCTCAAATATTTGAAACAGTTTTAATTGTAGGTAGTCTAATACCATATTGTTGCGCATTCTCGATTTTGTTATGCATGGTTGCCCCACCCCAATTGTTAGTGGGTCTTTACATGGATTATTTTAAATTTTTAATTCAATTGCCCATTACCATAAAACTAAATGTGAATGAACGGACTCCTAATAAACTTTCTATACATTCAGATGAACCTCTGTTCACGATGAAGCAACCTAAAAAAATTACTCTGTGATGATATGATATTTCAATTAAACGCACAATGTGAGGTATTTTTTTTAGCTATTTAAATAATATTACTTAAGAGATTCTGTGCAAACCGAAATTCGCTATTTAGAAACGTGTATGAACTTCACAAAAAAATGAACTCTCCAGCAACAAGCAATTCTTTGTCAGCCTCCAGGAGATGACAACTGGTCCGTATAACTTAAGATGACCCCTCATCCAGGGAATCATACTTCCTCTAGCACATTTCAATATCTCACTAACAATCAATATCCAGACAACTACTGTGATTCTTACATTTATGATGATAGTCTTGTTATAGTTGCTCAATAGAAAACATTTTCAATGGCCAAGGATTAATATAAAAAAGATTTTGAGGGTAAGACTAATATTTAAAGACTTTTCTAAACATAAAGTTTGCATCCTGGGAAAGTCTTTGGATGGGTAGCTACTTCATACACTATTCTGGTCCTCTTAGTTAAGGCATATATAAGAGTCATAAATCCACAAGAGAACGTGCCAGGCTCCGGCGTGTTGTGTGTTTGTGAGAGGATAAATTAAGCAGTTTGCAAGCACAGAGGGGGTCACTGGTTTGGACATCCGCATGCAGCAATGGTTAGATGCTGATAACTGAGTCGATATTACAGAATTATTAGCAGTAGTAAGAGAAGCAAGTAATGATGCTGTTGTAGGACACATTCATTTGTAAAGACGGTCAGCAACCAGTTCGGTAAGAGCAAGTTAGATACAAACACTAAAAGAGCTTTATTTTTCTCCTTACAGCGAAACTGATTCGTAAAATAAATCAAGAGATCGATTGAAAATATGGACAGTCTTGTGAATAAAAGGAGAGAATAAGCTGTACTAACCTTTGAAGAATACCTAACAAAATAACAAATAAATAAGGCAACTGTTGATGTAATACAGGCAGATTAAACAATAAAGTTCAGAAAGAGAGGGACAAATAATTCAATAAAATCCCAGATCTCATAAAATAATTAACTAAGTCTAAATTCAACAAAAACTGAGGTAAGCGCATTTCACCCACGTCATAAATGGGCTAAGCAAAAGAGAAATGATAACATAAATTACCTCAGTGTGACTCTTTAGAGAAATTGCTCTTCTAAAAGCCACTGTCGCATAGTTAAGAAAAGTATCTGAACAAAATAACACCTTGAGTAAACTGTACGGCTAATCTCAGTAAACCTCCGCACATCTGCTTGGGCACTGTGCTACTCCGTGGCAGTGTGCGCCTGTCCTGAGAGGCATAAACCAAGTAGCACTAAGAGAGTTGATGCTGCTCTCCACAGATTATGCCAACACATCAGAGAGTGCCATCTATGGAAATGGTGGAATTATTGTCTGGCACTGGCCCTCAGATATAAGTAGCTACTAACATCAATGGACTCAAAGTTGAGGCTTCACACGCGCCTCAAAGCCACTGCAAGGAACACAGAGCACTGAAAGAATGTTAGTCTAAAAAAAAAGAGTGTGGGGAAAAACACTGAGTAAATCAAGTTGAAAGGTCTGCCATGTAGTTCTGAACTACCACGACACATTCAGAAATCTCAGAACAGATTTCAAGAAGCCATTTAATCGCTAAAGATACTCTTTCTCCATGGGGATACTTTCCATATTTTACAACTTTACTCCTCGTCGACGTCGAGGTCAGTAGAGATGGAAAGTCATAGGGATCAATGAATGGGTAGAAATTTGAACCAATTAAAGGAATCATTCTCGCGTTCACAAGGAGTGATTTCGATAAATCATGGAAAACTGAAATCTGGACCTGCGTGTTCCCAAATGGGGATACTTGAGAGAGCACACAGATACCACGTGTTACTGTGGCAATGACAAACCCATGGTACATATGTTATTATGTTAACATGTTGGAATCAACACAATTCAATCAGACTGTCTATTGTCAGTAACAAAGCAAATGGCTAATCTAATCTGAATCTATTATAAACAACAATAGGAGAAGATAAAATGCATTAAAAGCAAAGACTTCACTGTGGTAGGCCCAGAACACGTAGTATAAATCTTTAACATTTCAGGGTGGTACTAGCACATTGCTGTCCTTCCTTCCTATACTGACCGATGATAGGATCCAGTCATAAGACATCCAGTTAATCAAAAATATAATATCTAATAGGCAATATAGACACTGTGAAAGATGGTAAATGAATAAATAAAAGATCCTGGCGTTATATATTCCTCCAAGTATTATTTCAGTCATTCTAATCCAGTTTCATAGCATAAGGAATGATATTTTCCATTATACTGATCTAAACAAATTATCGTCAACAGATGAAGAAGTATTTCAATTTGGCATTATGTTTTCCCTAAAAACAATATTTTACACTAATGCAATGTTGATGTAGGCCATTTTTCCGCAGTTTCTCAGTAAATTAAATGTTAATCAATAACACTAATGCTACTGTTTTTATATGTTTTAATGTATATAACAGTTTCATTGTCAATATTTATACACATTTAGTTTACTGAACAACTGAGGAAAAATGATCTACAGCAACATTGCATGTTAGATATATATACTAATAAAAGAGAATAAAAAATCCTTAAAATTAACTATAAATTAAAATAATGGTGGAATGTCCTGCATTGTATTCAGCACGTATTTCAGAAATGTCCTGATTAGCTAATAGATATTTTTCCATACTTTTTTGACTACCAAAATAAACTTCGCAATATTAAGCAATATATCTCCAGATAGAATTAATACAGTTAGCAAAAAAATATGGACCCTCAGTTAATTTTTTGCCACACAAAGTTCTTGGTCTTCAGCACGGTTATCACTTTGAATGGGAATTTTCCAGAAAGAGAGAACAGGTACAAATATTCAGATATTTCTATCACCTTGATTGTCCAGGTGGACTGATTTATTGACCTACCCCATCAATTTATTAAAATATAGTGTTTCTGGAATCATGCTGTGGTTTCCAACAGAGGTCTTACGTGCTGCAGTTCAGAATGGACCTCGTACTAAAAAGACACAATTATAGAAGCCCACACCACTGAGAAAACACATACAAAACATTTCCTACTGCTGTAAATAGGTGATTGCAGCAACAGACATCAAGAGGAAAAATTACATGCTCCCACTCTATACGCACTGTAGAAAGGTTTGTGATTTAACCCACAACTTTAGTATACAATTTGGTGATTATGAATTTTGTACCAGTACCCCTACTACCCTGCTGGCCTGATGATGAAAAGTTCTTCTACTTCCAGGACTCAGACCAGCTAATCAGGTGTCAGCGCAACAGCCAAGAAAGCCAGCAGGGCGGGCTAGCTGGAATATTAGGCTCTAGTAAATTGGTGTGTATCTAAGAAAAGAACCAAGATAATACTGATAGTGACTGTGAAGTCTATGCATTCATTTGATGAATCTCTGCAGAAAGAACATCTTTAAGGCAAAGACAGAGTTGCGATCACTTCGAAACAAGAGGAACTAGAGGCTTAGCCATTTCATCATTGTCTGTAGAACCTGTGGTAAAAACGTAAAAATGTGATGACTTACTGGGCCACCGAAGATAACAGAAAACAACATATAATAACTGGTATCCCCATGCAGACTTCCAGCAGAGCAGAATTATAGAAATGTTTACTGGCCTTAAATGCTCTACTTTACCTCACACTGCAGCATTATTGGCTTAGAACAACAAATCAGTCAGTAGTCATCCTGCCATACATATGGGAATAGCACTCAATAAAGAAGGAGTATTTTCAAAGGGTAAGCTAATTATGCCAATATAAGCTTTCATTCACACATCAATTTAAGCTTACTAGTAAATTATGTGTCGAAGGCATATAGTACAGGTAATTATATCTCGCATGTTCCTTCATAACAAGTACTACACCAAAAATGCATCAAATATTATATAATGCAATACTCTAAAACAACTACCAACTTTAGAAAAAATCACCACAACTGTATCTGCAACTGTTCTCTGTGTTGGTTTCACCTATCTCATTCTGCACCCAAGCTAGCTATTAGATTATATAACAATAACACAGCTCTCATCAGCAAACCATTCACAAGCAATGATATCAACAAAAACATTAATATCCCTAGACTGCTGACAATATATTAATAACAAAATTAAAGCTCATTTTTGAAAACTTGAAATTCACTCTTCCATAGTGGGACCACTGGTCTTACCAATTATGTTGTTACATGATAAATTTGAAAAGACTCCTTTCAGTAAAAATCACAATACCTTTTATTCAATTCTTAAATTTCAATCCTGATTTTGTGCAACGAGCAATAAGTAAATCAGAGTATCTTTAAGTCAATACACTAACATTAACCATTTGGATAACTAATGTCAAATATTTACTTCCATCTCACAAACAATAATGCTAGTCTAGCTATCATGACACTGATTAATTGAATTATTTTTAAATTCTTCAGTTGGAAAATATTAGTTGCCGATGCCAGTTAGCTAGTATTGCTAATTACATCTATATTTAAAATAAACACCAAAGTTAATAATATTTTACAAGTCTGTCTAAATACATAACAGCTTGTCACAATACAGTAGACCAGCAACCCTCTACGTAGTAATGAGTGGTTTTATTAAAATATAGCAAAGTGTACATATTGATGATATCTAGAAAAGAAGATCGATTAACTGACTGGCACATAATTATGTTAGCCTCACAGAACGACAGTTGTGGAGTAACTGTGATAACATATGTTTGGGCCAAGTGTATTATGAAGATATCACGGGACCATGTGGACACACGAATCGCACTACCACATCAGTGAAATGAGTGCTGGCTGCCGTATTCGCTCTGTCATACAAGCCAGAGAACATAAAACTGTCTAAATATGTTCTGTGAGTACAACTACCATGTGTTTAATGGCTGTGTGATTGTGATCGAGAGTGATTCAAACTGATTGCTATACAGACTTACTTTAACTTAAATTTTTCACTCAGAAGGACTTGAACAGTTGGGAATATTATTACTTGTCGGTTGGTGTTTGGCATGTTTGTACTAGCTCAACTATTAGAAACAATGTGTGTCCTTTTGCATCCCTTGACCTTGTGTGTATGTAATGTTATAAGATCCTATAGTTTATTGGTCATTCAAAATTCTAAAAGATTGTATTAAAGGTAAACAGCCAGCCGTTGTAATGTCTTTAGTAAAAATATTTCAAGTCTCGGTACTGTCTATTAGGTGCATCAAACAACCTATCAGTGACTATGCAAAAACTATAATAATCAGTTGTTTTACAAGCTCTCTTACAACCCCAAACCACATAGACAAATGCACAAATAATAGCTAAAGGATCAACCATTAAATTGTCAATTAATGACAATAATTATACCTAACTAAGCATATATAACAATAGTTTAGTGCAAATATTATGATAACAAGAGATAAACAATTGTACACAATAGATTAAAAATCAAACAAGAAAAGAATATGCAGTATAAACTCCTGACTTTACCTTTCTTGTGAATTTCTTCTGATGTATTTATGACAATGGAGTTTTGCCACATCCTCAAAAACTTCAGAACAATGTGTACAAACATATAGTGGAGCTGAAGTAGCTGAGGTATGGGTGAACACGTGTTTTGTTAGAGAGCACCAAGATGAAAAAGTGTTTCCACAGAGCGCACAAGCAAGTTCAACTAATGATGGCTCCTTAAATGTAGTTTCCTTGCTCTTTTGGTAATGGTGGGCACACAACTTTGATGGATTTGAGAAAATATTACCACAGTCTTGGCAAATGTGTAATGGGAAATTTACCAATGGGTAATGGCTAAAAACATGTCTGATTAACATGTCCCTTGTAGTGAAATACTGAAGGCATGTGGCACATGTATACTGTGATGGAGTGACCAGTGTCATGCTATCACAACTCTCACTGGGTGCACAAATATTGTTCACACTAGATCCCACTGAGAGGGTACTTGTTACTTCTAATTTCTCCATCAAGCTAACACCACTTTCTTCATGACAAAGAACTAATTGTTTTTGCTGAAGCTCAATTTTCGACCTGTAGAAATAAATAGAGAAAACAGTTTAATTTCTTTATTAAAGAGCACAGACAGAGAATTACTTGGAGGTATACTAACATAGGAAATATGTTATATCAAAAAAAAGATAGAAGTATTTTTTTTTAAAAAAGAAATTATCACTAAGGAAAATGATACAAATAATATCCTTATAGCAACCTACCTGATAGTACTAATTATACAAGTGAAATCTGCAATACGACGGATCTGATATATAACAAACAAGTCAGTTACTACCCATTGCTAGTGAGTGACTGGTGTAACAGGAGTGAACTGTAACTGGACACTGAATGGTAGGGAGAAAGTAGTAACAATGAATTAGACCATGTTTGATTTCCAGCAAGCTGTATTTACTGCAACCAGCCTTTGATTAATTTAGATTATGAGGATCAAACACCTACGTACATTTTTTAAAAAAGATGTGGTACTTTTCAGTGAATCTGTTAGAACTATAAACATAATAGAAGGTATGGAAGCAAGTGATTTATGAAATAAATAATTCAATAGAGACGTATACATGATATATTACAATGAAGAAACAAAATAATTAAAGTTTTAAGGTTAGTAGATAGATTTATGTTAGTTATTGCAGCAGAAGCTTAGAAATCGATATGATAGAAAAAGAGCAATGACAAAAGCAAGGAGGTAGCAGGCAGGCAGTGAAATGTGTTCTTCTGCAGGCTGCTCGCACTGGCTGATACTCAACTAATAATACAAATTAACCACGGCCTCACTCAGCTGGTAAAACAGGAGACAACAAACCTGGTGAACACAACTGAAATACAGATGGAGAATAGAGCTGGAATGGCTCACAAGGCATTATCGTATTTGTGTGAAATGAGATGTACAGAAAACTATTCTCAGTAAGTAAAAAGACAGACTCCAGACACCACCACATCCATTCTGGCAACAACTTTATATAATGAAATACAAAGCTCTGCCTTTGCTATATAACCTGACACTTAATTGCCAGGAAAAGGTCAAACATCATCATTTGTCAAACAGGAGTACACAGAATCAGATCATCTTTTTCCATTATCAGTAAGAACATAAATAAACAAAGCAGGATTTCCTTGGGATCATCAGAACTATGGTAGTTGGAGCAAAACATATTGCAGTGTTTTAGTAAGGTAGATACATACCACATCTAGAAACAAACATCTCACTGATGCAACACAAATAATTTGGCAGAAAACTTGTGCTGGCACTTCCTGTAAGCATTTTAGGGTCTACTGAAGATCACAATTCTGCTACAATAACATTCACTAATGACCAAATAATACTGCTGTAGTCAATCACAAGACATATTATTTTCAAGCAGTAATTACATTGTAATACAGCCTGGATGTTTATTTTCAAGCATAAAATCGGTTGTAATACACCCTGGAAGTAAACATACTTCAGAAAGTATCTCTAGCAGTGTCTTGTGTTAGACAACTACAATTCCTTGTGGGATAGTGAGCTTCAATTAATCACACGTGTGATGAGACTAATTTGGTACTAAGAGAGTAGAGTGGAAAGGCTAGTGCATAAGAATTAATTGGTCATCAAAATGCCAGAACGTAATTGTAACAATAAGACTTAGTCTAGCGACAATGAGAGTGAGCATATAGAGTCAGTGGAGACCAATCGGCGCATGAAGTTGTAAGCATGCGAATTTGTGTATGTAGCGTAATGCACGTGGAACGGCAATTTAAGCTCCTGAAAGACAAGTCGAGTAACTTTACTGTTATAGTTTATGAGTATTGAGGGTTTTAAGCAGTTTGGAGAACTATACATGTAGTTGAACTGTTTAAGTGAAGCGCTGACTTAGATCGGGAAAACATATTGCTCAAGCCTGGGTCTACGTTATCGTAGTCGGATCTGTATATTTGGCGACCAGTCTGTATTAGCCTTATCCACGGTCAAATTAAGTGATGTGTGTACTTTAGTAAGCGGTCATATCAGTTGAAGTTGGTGGTTGATTATGTACAATCAGCAGAAATAAACTTATGCATTCCAGTTTAACGAGAAACTACAACTTTCATTAAACTAAATCCCAGCTCGCTTTTCCCGACACACGTTTTAAAGATGCTAAAGTATTTATCAGTTAGTGCTAGTCTATTGTCCAACATATATCTAATATGTTTTTACAATATTTTCAAAACTTCACATCTAACTTTGCTAAGTGAGGAAGGCAAGATATTCAAGGCAATAACTACAAACAATGACAAACTTCACACCTCAGTAGCTTTACAACAAACTATCAGATAACCATAAACAAATAAACACAAAAAACAAGACAGATATCATGGTACAGCACTCACAAAGCAAATGGCACCCTAGTGATCAATTTCAGCCCCTGTAAATCTGACTTCAAAAACATTAACTTGTAATTTGGAAGAAAGCCTTCGTTTTCTTAATTGCATTGTTAACATTTCCACATTGATTCATTATACTGGGTTCCTATATTTTTATGTAAAGAAATTAAATGTAGTAAAATTATTCAAAATAACTTCCATAGATTCTTCACATTGATCAAATGATTTAGTTGATGAAACAAAATATATTTAAACTTATGATGAACATCATTACAACTAAAGTTACACTTGTAATTGAAGGAGAAGGAGCTGATTTAGGAGTGTACAGCACTAACCTCACTACCAAAACACACTTCATAAGTATTCGCTGGGAGCATCAACGAACTGTTAATCCCCAAATTGTATTAAGCAATACACATACTGCAAGCCTACACAAACACTACGAAGAAAGAAATCTACCTTGTGGTTACTGTATGTCACATTTAATTGCTGCCACATAACTTCTTCACTCATATTTACACCACAATGTGTGATACCAGAGCAAACACACAACCTACCATCATGAAACAGCTGATATGAAACAAAACAACTCAAAGATACTGCTCAACGAAAATAAAACGCTCCACTCTAGTTTCACTGTCTGAATTGTCGGTCTCTCGACAAAATTTCACTTATTCCCTGTATTCTATCATCAGAATTTATAGATACAAAAGTAATAAACTTGTATAGGAATCTAATGTGGAAATTAATTTATTATTTTATATGAAATATAGATGTTATATAAAACTGTGAAATTTCTATGTTTCCAAATTGATAGTGCTTTAAACTGGATATTTCCTATGTCTTATTTACTAAAGCTGTTCAGCATAACTACATTGGTAACTAATTGGATTTCAGCAAAGGGTGATATCAGTTAAATTAATTTTGTTGCACTGGAATTGATCATCACAGATCATAGCTGTAGATGACCTCAATAAACCAACTAACTAACAGGTATTAGCCCAGGTTATATACTGTGTCTGATAGTTTTCAACTTGTATTATGAAGCCATTTTTCAGAATACCTACCAAGATAAATGGTAATCAGCTAAACAATGTATATTATGCAGTTGATACTGTGACCTTCATATATGACACAAAAGATCTTGTTTCTTCCAAAAACAACACAGCAAACAATATGAACTTGGTATCAGTCTTAATCAGCTTAGATAGAGCTCGAATCAAGCGAGTAGTTTGCTAGTTGGAAAACCTCCCTTAGTGTTTTGACAGCTATGACAGTGACTGTTTAATAAGAGCAACAGATACACAGAAAACTAATTTGGAATTGCTGCCAATATGCTCAAATGAGATAGCAATGGAAGAAGACAATACTTTTAATTTTGGCGAAATAAATTAATATAAGAAAGTGTTAAAATCAATTCCAATTACTCCATAAAAAGGATATTTCTAACAAAAATTAACAAGCAATAAGTTTTGGGCAATGTGAAAATTCTAAGCCAGGCAGTAAAAGAAATTTTTTGTGAAAAAGCATTATTTCTGTACCACATCCCCTGTAGCTTAATGCACTATGTCTAATATTCTTCCAATGGATCGATTCAGTTCCTGATGTGTGATTCTTGATGGCCTGAAAAATCCACCTATGTCTGTTATAACTTCATTTCATTTGAAATATTTTTCATTTATAAATAGGATATAATGGATAAGGGAGGCCAAAATGACTGTGTGGCTGACTATATGTCTGAGATATTTGAAGAGTGATCCATAAAGTGGACTCCAAACAAGGTAAAATCCATTTATGTTAATTAGAATATATCTTCCTAGGTGGAGGAATTCTTAAAAGGAAGAAGAAATTAGTCAGGGTGGGAATTAAGAGATAAAATTTAATGTAATAATAGACGTACCTTATGACCATTGCTACCGATGAATCGGAGGTTTCTAGTCATACATTAGGTTGTTTCCAACTTATGTAAAGTTGCACAACAGCATTAAAATAAGGGAAGATTGTGAGCAGTTATTGAGGAACATTTGCTGGACATCCAGCCATATAGGTCACGAAAGAATTAATAAAAAATTAAAAAAGGTGTCAGCTGATTATACACAGAAAAAAAATACCAGTTTATGTGATTATATGATTGAGGGTGTATTGTTTTGTACACGCCTGTGATATGACAATAGTTACAATTGGTTGGCATATATTTTGCATCATATACTGAAGATGTGGTACTAGAAGGATGTTACAGATTATACAATGATACAATCATTAATTGAGTACTGTGACATAGTACAAGATTCACATTACCGGCATGAAATATAGGAGTTGTAGAGCATGCATATTAGGACAGCTAGATTTGTTGGCAGTAATCAACTTAGAAGAGAAACAGTGACTGATATGATAAAGAAACTAAGGAAAAAGGAAGTGGCTTTTAGGAGATATAAACGGTAAGGAATGGGAAATTAACCTACCACACACCAAAGTTGACTGCTGTGATGAGAGAAAAATAAGTAGGCAGACACACAAATGCTTCAGTTTGGTATTAACCTTATTCACACATTGAAAATGAGCCATTTGATTCTAACCAAGTGTGCACACAGAACATTACTCCAATGAGTCATGGGATAACATTCTGTGTGTACACATGTCCAGAACCAAATGGCTCATTCTCAATTCATGAATAAGGTTGATACCAAAAATTGTATTTGTGTGTCCATCTACTTGTTTTTCCCTGCCTCACAGCTGTGAGTTTTGGAATATGATGGGTTAATTTCTCTTTCCTTTATTATTGATATGATAAATAACCTGAGATGGAATTTGGTAGTGATGTGTACATTTTAGTTGATGAAATTTTGGATATTGCGGTAAAAATTCGAAAGAGTATAAGAAATAAAATGCATTATATTTCTAGCATATGAGATCAGGAAGTATTTATTTGGATATGGCAACTTGCTTAAAGTAACAATGTAATATGTAGCAGAATTTAAATACCTGGCAGTTGCTCTTTACATATACTGTGCCATGTAGTAAATGTCTGTACATAAAATATATTTCAGAAAGTATTATTTCAATATACATTTCTGATGGCAGAGATGATAAAAATTCTGAAATTATATATTTTTTCTGTCTATTCAGCCATCATACAAAATCTAATAGAAGGATTTTAATGGAATTGCACATGGTAATAGCATATGTTATGGGTTATGATACAAAGCACTATTAACCCCCTCAGACAGCTTTCTTTGGGCAGTATTGATTTGCTGGTTTTAGTTTCTTTGCTGAACCTTGCATTCATATTCACTGCATTTTTGTTAGAAGTACTACTACTCTTTCACTCTCCAGTACTTTTCAATAGCGACATCCATCCTAATTTTTTTCCCCATTTCTCCCATTTCATGGGAGATTATAATTGGCCATCTAATTACCTTTAACACATAAAATATGCTTTTGACTCTTTCAGAATTCAGTCTTTTGCTGATCCCAGCAATAAATAATTTTAAAAGCATTTTCTCCCCACATATCTTTTCTGATCATTGCTATATCTCGCTAAGTTGCTTCTATCACTCATTGGTTATTGTAGGAAACTAAATGAAAATTATTCAGAACAACAAATTTTCTATGATATAATATTCAAGGAACTGCAATCTATCTCAAAATTATATTTACAAACACTATTACTCTGCAACTGTTAGAATTTGGTGGCAATACTGCTGTTAGTTGACAGATCTGCTATCAAAAATGGAGAAAAATCAAATTCCCTATCATTTATTTATCAAAGGCTGTCATTTTTTGCTTGAAGGCATAAATTCAATGAAAACCTGAAATTTGTTTATTGTAGGCTGACAATAATTAGTCATGTTAATGGCTAGAGAAATTCTCGTGAGTTAGATCAGATTCAGTGGAGTCTTATAAAAGGAAAAAATCTGTTTTGTTGCTTATTTCTTTCTTTTCCTTTCTTGTTAAATAATTTATATTTTTTGCTACCCCCCCCCCCCCAAAAAATGTTCATTTTATTTCAACGCATGATATGTCCAGATTGCACAAGATTTGAACAATATAAAAGTGTTGAATACTTAAGGGACATTATTAAGAGCACTAAATGAAAGAGGAACTTCAAAATTATTACTGATAGGGTGAAATCTTTTGTAAAAGAGAGCTTGTGAAATAAATAATAATCTGCCACTATTTAGATATTAGTAATTTCTTCTCTTTTCAACTTTTCTTGAGTTTTTTGGAGAGGCTGAAACCTTAAGTCAAGTCACTGAAAGCAGCCACTAACCAAGGCATGTTATATATGACTGCTGGTTTAAGTGTGTATGAAACAGGTGGAACGTTATAGTATGATATGTTGCAAGTTTTAATAAGTTAGTAACCATTAAAAGTGTTTCTAAGATTCATTACAAAAATAGATTTGAATGGAATTGCACAAATAAGCTGTGACAAAAATACAGTAATATTCCAATCTCCACTATTGAATTTATCAAAAGTAAAAAGAAAGTCAGTTCCTGTAGTTACAGTGACGATGTATATTGTGTACAGATCCAATTAGTAAAATGTTGTATAACAAAAGTATATAGACACTGTAACACATGAAATAATGGTTGCACAGCTTGCCTTCCTGTTATCAGTCCCTTGACTTGTTTAAAGCTGTTCTCCATCTCTTGCCATCTCAGAACGTATATCCTCAATTAACAGATCATTAATTTTAATCTCGGTATACAGGTCTATACCAAAGTAGTAGGACTGATTTTTTTAAAAAAACATTATTGAAGATATCTTTACAATTCCTTAATCCTCTTCGAAATAGCACCCTTAGGCAGCTACACACCAAAAATTACGCTGCTGCCATTGGCCATACGCCATCTGGAAGTCAGTTTCTGGGACGCTGTTGAGAGCCCTCGTCGATGCTGCTTCAACGTCCTGGAATTGAGTCAAACCGCTGTTCCTTCAGCTGCCTTTTCATCCGTGGGAATAAAAAAAAAAGTCAGTTGGAGCCAGATTGGGACTGTAGGCGGGGTGCAGCAAAGTGGCAACGCTGAATCGGGCCAACAGTTGCCTTCTTCATCCTTCCGTCCAATGAAGGCTCGCATGAGCAAATCAAAGATCAAGACAATGCTGATCGTGTTTTTTTTTTACCGTCGCGGGGTGATTCATAAGGAGTTCGTTTGCCCTGGGGAAACTGTCGATTCGAACTTTTACCTGCAAGTCTCAGCCCGCCTGCGATACCGAGTGAATCGCGTCCGACCAGTCATCTCCGCCAACTGGACTCTGCATCACGACAATGCGCCGTGCCAAGGCGCGCCGTCATGAGACAACTGTTGGCCCGAATTGACATTGCCGCGTTGCTGCACCCCGCCTACAGTCCCAATCTGGCTCCATCTGACTTTTCTTTCTCACATGGATGAAAAATCAGCTGAAGGAACAGCGGTTTGACTCAATCCAGGACGTTGAAGCAGCATCAACGAGGGCTCTCAACAGCGTCCCAGAAACTGACTTCCAGAAGGTGGATGGCCAACGGCAGCAGCGTAATTTTTGGCGTGTAGCTGCCTAAGGGTGCTATTTCGAAGAGGATTAAGGAATTGTAAAGATATCTTCAATAAAATTTTTTTTAAAAAATCAGTCCTACTACTTTTGGTATATACCATGTACATCTAACTTCTATCCAGTTTTTTTTTTAAATTAATAAGTTATTAAATCCATCATGATCCACCATCGTAACTATTCTTTCTATTATATACAACATGTCTACTTTCTACTCTATGACTCCACTTAATTTTCAAGATCATTCTACAAAATCATATCTCAAATGCTTTGAAGTTTGGTTTTTATGCTTTTTTCAATATCCAATCATCAATTTATAAGGAACTGAGATCCATTAAAAACAATTTTAGAAATTTATTTAAGAGCCCTAGTTTAAAACTAAATTATCTCTCTCCTTGAATGAGACTAGGTTTGCCCCTGCTGTTCTACTTTTGAGATCTCTGATGTTTAATTAAGGAGGTAAATCTATAAAATTCGGAACAAAAAATAAACCAGTTCATTAAAGTCACCACAGTGCATGAAACAGTAATGATAATTTTGGTTCAGTTATTTGTGCCATGAACAGTTGTTACAAATTAACTAAACAGTTGACACAAAAAATAGTGCAAAACATAGTGATTAGCATTTTGCACATCAGGAAGAACAGAAACAGCAAAGCAGACATTTGGGAATACCTTAATAAGGGAGATTTATAGAAGCAACTTAGCAAATCACAAAAGAGGGAAACATGTATGATGGTTTTCAAAATAAATGTAACCATTTAAACTTTATGTCTCAGAGGGAATAAGTGGTCATGAAGCAGTTGTGATATATGTTCGATGATTTTGTAAGACATTAGCCAAAATAGAAACTGAATTAATGTGTGTTCAAGAACTGAGCAGAATTTTCAGGGAAAATTTGAAAATGCAAATAGGGCACCAGTACAATAGAGAGGAAATAGGAAAAATTCAAGAAGATAGTAAGAATGGAGTAAAACAAAACACAAAGAGAAGCTTAAAACCTATACACTATGAGAGATACTAGAATATTCAACATGTTTAGTAAAATGACAACACAACAGAGGAAGAAAGCAGCAGGGGAGCAAAGAATCCTTAATCTAGAGACAACTAGCTACTGTTAATAACAGGGAAATGGCATACCCATCAAGAATAGGTACCAGTACTGAATCTTCTTGTGAATTGTCCTCTGCAATATCCTGAAAAAAGAAAGAAAACCTACTCATAAAATCAGAAAATGAAACTTCTGATAATAATTTAAGTACAAAAAACAATAAACTTTGGTAAAAGAAATAAAACACTAATATTAATGAATAGAAAGTCTTTAAATCTAGTATAACCAAACCAAATATAAATACACCAAATTGTACTGTCCTTGTCACAGGAAACAAAAGTAACTTCCACAACCAATATCCATTCAATTTACACATTACAGCTTCAATTATTCCAATCGATACAAATAATGGTTTAACAGAGGGAAAAATCCATAAATAGCTGCAAGAAAACTTTTTACTAACATCTTTTGGAGGTTAAAGTATACATACACTCTCTTTGATTTATGAAATGCTCTGCCAAATATATCCCATTCAACTAAATATTACAGGCAATACAAAAACTTACTATTTTGTTAGTGGTATACACCTTCTCTACAGAAGGGATTTTAGAGCCAATGAGAGGAATGTGTGCAAAGAAGATAGGAAACTGGTCATTACAATAATGAAGGAACCATCTTGCTACCACCTGGACCAATTTTGGGGAACCATTGAAAATAAATACCAGATGCAGGACCACAGGATGTTACTGTGAATGGCTGGCTTAATGATGCTACTCACCCATAAATTTATTCAACTGTGAAGGAAATTTTAAATTTTCTATTTGATAATATTTGATAAATTGATAAGACATTTCATAAATGAGAGAGTTGAGAGATATCTACATAGTCAATTACAACGAAATTGGAGAAATAGAAACACAGATGACTTGAATCAGTTTCACCATTTATTAACACAGAATGTCAAAAGTAAATGAAATTCTGAAAATACGAAAATTTACTTATGATAACAAGAGATTTCAAGTTGAGGTTAGTGGTGAGGATTAGATAATTTCAAAGGTATTGGCCACAGATCTATATCAAATAACAAATATTGTATTGATACTACAGGAAGCCTACTAAGTCAGTGTATCAGAGTTAGAACAGTCAGATACTTTCCTCAAAAACCTTCAGTTTAAAACG
>JARYHS010006964.1:6135322-6161316 GCA_031002005.1 Vandiemenella viatica
GTAGCACTACCGGGTTAGGTGATGGTGGCTAAGACGGGTGGAATGCGCAGCCAATAGAAACCCTGTCACCAGGTCATTACAACCACATGGAATTATTATAAGTTAGTCTATCTGTAGCTGTGTGTATGAGGTGTTGCGTGTATGATATGAAAAGTTTTAAGTTTTCACTTCTGTCGGCAGTCTCCAATGACTGCCAAATGGTTTTTTTTTTTTTTTTTTTTTACTCAATAGATGTTTGGTTTCAGCATTCATTTATGTTGATAATTGTGGTGGTAGTTCAATTTAAAAACAAAGAAAAGTACAGTACCTACAGAGAAGTGAAAATTCTGAAGACGTGGTTAAGAAAACAACACAGCAGAGTTAAGAGACTGCATGATAGTAGGGAAAACTTGAAACAACTAAACAAGAAGTGAATAGCAGCAAAGAGGCAAGTCAAAGATGGGTTTACAAAAATTATTACAATTGCAGGGCAACACTGAGTGATGCACCTAGGAAAACCTTTGGCCATGTAAGAAAACTAAGGGCCCAGTCAAACAGAACGCGGGCAGTCCACGCAGACTCTGTGGTACATAGTATTGCATCAGCCTAGTCAAACAGAGCGTGGCCTACCGCGCGGCGGAAGCCCAGTCCGCGGCGGGCAGTGGTGGACGAGTTAGAAAGTCTCATTCAGTGCGTTCGAGAATGTTCATTTTTATAAGAATCTCGGCATTCCCGAGTACAAAAACAAGCCAAGAAAGCAAAAATGTGGAATGAAATATCTGAAAAGCTTAACCAGACAAAAGAGTATACATTTATTTTATATGGCATCTTTTATTTTCCATAACCCATAGATGCAATAATATATTAGTATAATTATGATAAAATTAAAATGAATTTTCGTTGTTGAAGTAATTTAGAAAATGGTTCCGTACCGCATAGGCAGCATCAGTTGATCTTTCTTTCAATCGACTTGCGGTTGAGAAAGCTTTGGCATATTGATTTGTTATTATTGTGTCACCATGTAGTTAAATTTCAGTGAACTGTTTTGTGTAACTTCTTACGAAATTGTGAAGGCAACATGTAGCTTTGACTGCGCTATCTACATCAAATGATTTAGGGGGAAAAAAAAATAATAATAACTTCCAAAGGTATTTTCTACTACACGTCGTACCCTACAAGGATGTTTAATATTTTCCCCCTTCATCATTTACAACTGTAGTTTTTGCAAAAGGGCGCATTAAATAAGTTCGTAGTTTGAATCTTCCACCGCCTAAAAATCGTGAGGAATGGGCGTGTCTGTATCAGGTAATGGTTTAGGCGGCAGGATAGTTTCGTGAAGTATTAACTGACTTTATCGTCTTGAACTATTTAAAGCGAGCAGAAGATGCAATTCTTCTTCGTCGAATGAACTGCTGGACACGTTAAGAAGGAGATGGCAGACTCAAATAATAATAAAAAAGAACTACCCCTTCCTTCCTTTGTCCACGATTGCTTCAACACTGGTCCGCCCTTCAGCTGCCCGCGCTCTGTTCGTCCACTACAACTTCGGCGGACTGTCGTCAGACCGCCGCGGGCAGTCCGCGCTCTTTTTGACTGGGCCTTAAGGGAGAGCAAAGGTATACAGACAATTGTATATAAAAATGGGGAAGAATTACTAGGGATTCAAAATTGATTTAATGGGCCCTTTTGGTGATTTCTGAGATGGGAGGAAAAAATCAGGACAAGCTTCTCCAAACGATTCCCCTGAAAGAATTTATAATTCAAATTAGTAAAGAGTAATAGAAGAAGACTGTTCATATTGAGAACAAAAGATTTAATATAGCTAAACCATGAATCTCAAAATTCGATATCTACGGAAATTTCCACTAGGTAGGAACTAAATTGCATTTAAATAAATTAAGTTTCCAATGTAAATTAGTGGAATGAAAAGTCTAAAAGCTTGTAATAATAGTATCATATCTACTTTTAATAAAGATATCCGTTTGTTTCATTGCCGTTTAATTATTCTTACCGAGAAACGAAAGTACAAAATAGCACATTAAGTTACTTTTTTATAGATGAAGAATAAAAGAACAAGCAGACGCCATCGGAAGGATCAGAGGAAGCAGTGAGATCATTACAATTATTTGGGACTTAAATACACGAGAAGTGTAGTGATAAGAGTGGAGCATTAATGGTACAAGGCAACATAGTTTGGCAAAGACTCTAATGGTTTTCCAGAAATCACTTCAGGCCAATGCCTGCTTCTTCTTTCCATGGCCGAATTCCTTCCGATTTTTACCCCCAGTCCTTTCCCCCAAAGAAAGAACATGAAAGTCCAGTGCTAATATATAAAAACTTAAGTGCCATCATTGGATTATGTAACTAGACAGTTATATCACTACATCAGGAAGATGAGGAGGTCCAGCCCCAGCAGCGTGGGGGCTTCTGTGAATATTTGTACTTGAGGAATAATATATACATAGTTGGAAAGTAATCAGTATTGTAGTGAAAAAATATGCTGTTCAATTACAGGACATTTATGAAAATATAGCGTATGTGAAGAAAGTTATCAAAGTGTTAAAAGAGAATGAAATATTAAGCAACCAGTTGGATGAGGCCATTATTGGTTACAAAGTAGAAAAAGGAGGGGAAATAAAACAACAGTAGTTTCTCCACTTGAATAGAATTGAACAATGATGAGGCAGTTGGCTGGGTTAAAAACTTTCAGTGGTTGATATGGATATTACTACCACATGTATGGTATCAGTTATGGATAAAACATTGTGTACATTGGGTTTGAAGGTTTGCTGCTTAGCAGGGAACAGGAATTGTGGATTAGTACTGCCTGATCAAATAAGTGTGGAGACGAACAGAGTTAGGAGATTACAGACAAAACAGCCTGACCTCACTGGTAGGCAAGTTGTAAGAGGGCTTGTAACAATGTATATGGGTGGGGGGGGGGGGAGGGGGACGAAACTGAATGGTATTCCTACTTGGATTCTTCTTTGCTGTCGTCAGTCTTTCGACTGGTTTGATGCAATCCTCCATCCCTTCCTATCCTGTGCTAACCTCTTCATTTCTACATACCCTTTACAGCCCACGTCCTCAATTATCTGCTTCATATATTCTAATCTCTGTCTTCCTCTACAGTTCTTACCTTCAACTGTTCCCTTCAATAACAAATTAACCAATCCTGCATGTCGCAAAATATGACCTACCAGCCTGTCTCTTCTTCCTGTAAGTTTCTTCCACAAACTTCTCACCAATCATTTCCAAAACTTGTTCATTTCTTACTTTGTCTGTCCACTTAATTTTCAGCATTCTTCTGTAGCACCACATTTTAAATGCTTCAATTTTCTTTATTTCCGGTATTCCTAAAGTCCATGTTTCACTACCATAAAGGGCTGTGCTCCACACATAGAGTTTTAAAAAGTCCTTTCTAATTCCTAGATCAATATTTGAAATTAAAAGGTTTCTCTTTTTCATGAATGCTCTTTTTGCTAGTGCTATTCTGCTTTTAACATCATTCCTGCTTCGGCCATCGGTTGTAATTTTACTTCCCAAGGAACAGAATTCTCTTACTTCTCCTATTGCATCCGATCCTATTTTTATATTTAATCTACTAGTATTGGTATCGTTTCTGCTACATTTCATCACTTTTGTCTTGCTTTGATTTATATTCAGTCCAAAATCTTCCTTCAGGTATTTTGTTCATACCATTCAGTAACTTCTCAATATCCTCAGCGCTCTCTGCTAACAAGACAATGTCGTCAGCAAATTGTAGCATACTGATTTTTTCTCCCTGAAAACTTATGCCACATGGAAATTTTTCTTTGACTTTTTTCATTGCTTCTTCTACATACAAGTTGAATATTAATGGGGATAGACTACAGCCTTGTCTCACACCCTTTTTAACTGATGCATGTCTCTCGTGATTCTCTACTTTTATTATAGCCACTTTATTCTTATATAGTTTATAGAGTATTCTTCTATCTCGATACTTTAGACCTGACTTCTTTAAAATTTTGAACATCTTGTCCCACCTAACATTATCAAAAGCTTTTTCTAAATCAACAAATGCCATAAAAGTATCTTTGTTTTTCTTAATCCGCCCTTCAAGTATTAATCTTAATGACAGAATTGCTTCCCTTGTACCACGATTTTTTCTAAACCCAAACTGATCTTCACCTACTATCTCTTGTACTACCCTTTCCATCCATCTGTATATTATTCTGGTCAGTAATTTTGAAGCCTGTGATGTTAGACTAATGGATGCAGATAATTCTCACATTTGTCGGCTTGTGCTTTCTTTGGAAGTGTGAAGATGATATTTTTATTAAAATCACTTGGAATTTCTCCTGTTTCATAACTTTTCGATATCAGCTTGAATAATCTTTCGATTCCTTCCTCTCCTAGAGATTTCAGAACTTCTGTAGGGAACGCATCAATTGCAACTGCCTTATTTGCTTTCAAGTCATTCAGAGCTTTATTAAATTCTGTCCTCAAAACAGGATCTCCTAAGTCATCAATGTCGACATCGCCTTCCTTTTCCATTACACTATTGTTCAAGTCGTCCCCAACATACAGTTTCTCAATGTATTCTTTCCATCGGTTAGTTCTATCTTCTGAGCTTAAAAGAGGCTTCCCATCGGCAGCTTTAATGTTCATACCTCTTTTCTTCATTTCTCCAAAATTCTGTTTGATCTTTCTAAATGCAACATCTACTTTACCTATGACTATTTCCTTTTCTACTTCTTCACACTTTTCTTGTAGCCATTTTTCTTTTGCTATTTTGCATTTCCTGTTTATTTAATTTCTAAATTGCCTGTACTGCTCTCTTCCTGTTTCATCCTGAGAATTTTTGTACTTGGATAGGAAAATATTTAACAAAGAACAATGACCAAATGAAATTTACTCTCGTTGGTAAGGGTGACACAGATTACAACAAATTAACAAGTGCAATGGTGAATAATTTACCAAACACACTTAAGGAACTTGAAATTAAAAATTGTAAATCTGAAAAGTAAATGGGGGAGGAGGAGGATGTAATACTGCAATTATGAAAGAAAATTAAAAAAAAAAGTGGTAGTTAGATGGCCAGGGGAAATGCAACTGGTGCGTTAGCTCCATCGCAATTGAAATTAATAACTAAACATGAGTCTGCTTATTAGGTGCTCAGATGAATAGTATATTTTGATTGATTAAATGTTGGATGGGGAACTTCTGGTTGAAAGGCATAAAGTTTGGCAGTACAAATTGTGCATGTAGTGGATTTCATAATCCTCTGCTAAAGAAAAGTGGTGATGGGATATACAGTACAACACAATACATTCTTTTTCTATTGATCCCAATATAAGAGACTGACATGGTGGGATGTGGAAAGTTGTCAGTTTACAGATAAACAATTCCATAACAAAATAATACATACACCAGAAGATGTACAGTCATAGCATACATGGTAAACAATTGCATTACAAATTAATACATACACCAGGAGATGTACAGTTGTTGTATACATGGTAAATTAATTATGTAAACTACAGTTACAGAAGCTGCTGGCAGTAATTTTGTAGATACCTTAGAAATAAATTCTTCAACAGAGTAGAAGGAGTTGTCAATTAAAAATTCTTTCAAATTTTTCCTTAATTTGTATTTATCATCTGCTAGACATTTAATATGTGTTGGGAGCTTCTTGAAGATATGTATCCCAGAATATTGGACCCCTTTTTGAACAAATAACAGTGACTTGTAATCCTTGTGAAGATCATTTGTAGTTCTAGTGCCAGATTGTTTATTTTACTATTTGTTTCAAACAAAGTGTAATTTGTGACTAGAAAGGACATTAATGTGTATATATACTCAGCTGCCAATGTTAAAATCCCTAACTTCTTGAACAGCTCTCGAAATGAAGTTCTATTGTTAACCCCACACATAATTCTTATTACTCACTTTTGGGCTCTGAACACTTTGTCTCTATGGGTAGAACTGCCCCAGAATATTATTCAGTATGATATTAAGGAGAGAAATCAAGCAAAATAAACTAACTGCCTTATACTGAGATCACCTATAGCTGAAATTGTACAAATTGAAAATGTGACTGCACCCAATCACTTTAGTAACTCAGAAACATGTATTTACCAATTTAAATTAATGATCAATATGCAAACCTAGAACTTTCACACACAGTACCTTGTAAATGGATGGGCCTGCAAATTTTATTAAATTTGAACTATTAGTTAAGATACATTGCAATTAAAAATAATTGTTTGTAAATATTTTTCTTATTAGTGTGAGAAGAGTGAAATGTAAAGATACTAGACAGACATATTGAGATGTAAAGTAGATCTTGGATTTTCACATATCTACACATTTACTGACTTACATTGCCGTGGATTACTTGAAAAGTAAGTTGTTGGCGTATCCATAAATTTTATATGCATCGCCGGATTTAGGGAAAGGCTGGCAACAATTTAAATTTTAGACAGCAATGCTCTTAGTTTTTGAAGTGAAATTCTTACTCTAAAATATTAAATATCTATGCAGTAGAACCTAACAGCTGTTGTGAAAGAGTGTTGTTATTTTACTGTGAAGTTATTTTGCGTTTTGCTGTCTAAAAACAACAGAAGCAGGTGATATGGAGCCGATAAATGTAGTGTATATTCTGGAAGAGGTAGGTTTACAACTTAAAGCTGCTTACAGAGTTGAACAGCACAGCTTGATGTCCCACAACAACAGGACACCTTTCACTGGCCTGCTGTTCACTTTAATTTGTAAAGAATTGCGAGTTAGGACATTTTGCTCATCTGACTATATGAGTTGACCACATGCTGTTCACGATACCTTTAAATAAGTTGTGTTGATCGTTTGAAAAAATATGAGAAGATGCATTTACCCTAACTATACGATGTTTGTTAGTGTTTAATTGTAATAAATCGGTGGACGAAACTAAAGAAACGAGTCCTTTTTTGCAGCAGTTACTTCTATTTGTAGTTGTCTGAAAGCTATTTTCTTGAGGTTTTTTTTCCATTTTTAGTTGAATATGAAGTCCTTAAAGTGTATTTTATATTATTGGTAAATGGAATGTGACTGATTGAAACCTTTATTGTGTATAACAGGTGGTCTCAGTTACACAGGTCGATTTCACATATGTTAGTATCCACATGCTTCCAACAGAATTTTTCTGCAGAGTCTACTGATAAATTATTCACATGTGTTGCATTAGTTAGGAGTGTGTCTTTCAGTGAAGTATTGTTCATATGTTTCAAAGCACTGACTTGTATTTTGCTCCAAATAACGTAGTTGTGGTTGTCCTATAAAATTTCCGCTCTTTAGTTAGCTGCTTGTAATAACTGAAGATGGTAAGATAAAAAATTGATCACCGTTGCTCATATATTTCTGTTAAAATGTATGCAAGTATATAATATAGAAGTTATTTTCGGTTGCTTGGGTGGATTGTAACAAGTAATGTGCTATTCCTTACTGCAATTGACACAGAACCATAAACCAAGGTGTAAGATTTAATGATAGATTCTGTTTCATGATGAGAACAAGTTGTTTCACCACTTGCAGCTTCATTGGTGATTTACATCAAGTTCTGTTGGCTCACGTGAGTGTCGTTGGTGGTGCTTTGAGACATGAGTATGTCTTGCTAATTAATAGCTGGTAGGAATAAACAGTTCTGAGGTCAAACTAACTATTCTTATCAGTCTCTGAATGGCTCATAGATTATATTAACTCAACTGTCTTCTTTTTTTTGTAAAAATCACTGATTTTCTCCTTACAGTGCTGTGTACTGCTTAACAGGACATTGTATTTGCAAATGCGTAATGAAAACACAACTATTTTATGACATGCCCTGTTATCAAATTGCTGAGTTTGTATTATAATATCTTACTATGAACTTGTGAAGATTACACCAATATTACATGATGGGCATATCACAATTTACACTAAAGATTGAGTTTACTCTTCATAGGCCATTGACTATCAATATATGTTTTAAACATAGAGCTCCATATTTACTTTTATGGTGTTGGTACAAAAATCATCTATATGATTTTCTTGTTGTTTTTTCATCCCACGTAGAGTTTTCTTTGCAGATTGCAGGTGATATGAATGTTATCAGGGCTTGGAAGCCATTCCATTGAGCCAGCAATATTCTCTGTTGCTTAGTAAAATACTTGCTAATCAACCTGTATAATTTTCTATAAAATATCATTGTCTGCCTTTAGCCTCACATTGCTTCTAATTGCATATTCTTAATTATATTCATTGCCAAGTTATTTCCAAAATAACTAAAATTACTTACTGTCTTTCAAAACCAGTTTTTTTAAATTCATTCATATTAATGTGAGTATTTTACCATACAGTTTTACTTCAGCTTGTTCCCCCGAAGTTAACTTGTACAAGCAAATAAATCCGATTTCTGACATTCTGAGGTATCCATACCTCATTAATTAAAAAATCAAAAGTCTGGTAACTGATTGAAGTGAAAGGGAGAATCGCTTTTCATTGTATAATACCAGCCCATTCCGTCTGCATTATCAAAATAGTTGCATTATCCTCACCACAATTAACTGTCCAGCACGGTGAACACAAGGCTGATATCATGTTTGAATGATTTCTGTTAAAACTTGTATGTTGATTCGCAGTGTTCTCAGTAACTGCTTAATAGTTGGATACCAGAGTAATTGCACTCCACCTGAGCTCTGCCACTGGAAACTGGCATATATACATACTGTTAATAGCACATACCTGCCAGAAAAAAAAAGTCAATATTCCAAGCCTTTCTATGCTTTTGCCTTAAATATTTGTAATTTAAAATACTCTGTTATCTACCGTTTATTAATTTATTTAATCTCTGAAACATTTTTCCCTTGTTGAATAGTTAATCGTCAGTGAGAATTTGGTAGATTTAGTTAGGTGCTGGTCATGAACAGCTCTATTTACACTTTTATAGAACCCTATTTGATGCTGTGCTTCAACATTGCTCCTTGTATTTTAGTGAAGGTCACAATTTCCATAGTTCTTGCACTGGTGAACTTTGTTTGGTATCCCCACATCCTCTTGCAGTTACGGTCTTTTCTATGTCTTTTCTTAACCAACAGGTTCCTTCACTTCTATGATATGTTTAATGCTTCATCATATAATGTGGAAATATCTCTTTGACAAGACAAATGCCAAGTGAAAATTCAAGTATTTCATGTATCTGATTGGATATATTTAACTGTTATTGTTGATTTAATGGAAGTATTCTTTATGAGGCCAATAGGAAATCTGTTAATGAAGTCTATTTGTGAGTTGTTTCATAAATGTGCTGAAGAGCTTGGAATGTTGTATTAATTAGTGTAGACACAATAAATTTTTGTTTAATATAAAAATATGAGGAAATTGTGCCATAGTAATTTTAGGGAATCATATTAACAACCACTTAGTTTTATTCTTTGACATCTAATTTGTGCATCATAAGGGGTTGCAGTGTTGGCTGTTGTATAGAAACAGTGTAAGATTGTACCCTATTAAATATAAATACTTTTTTTAAAAAGTATTGTTGTTGTTGACGCTTTCTAAGGTGAATCCTAGTTTTTAATGATTCATACATTTATTTTGAATAGCAATTTTGTAGAAGTTTGCCCTTTTTCTGAAGTGTGGTTTTTGTTTTTGATTCCTGCTGCAGACTGAATTTTTTACAATCACCAGAATGGACCTATTGCACTTAGGAAGCTTGCCTTGCCTGAATGAAGGAACTCTTGGGCTTGTCATGTGGTAGGATATGGGTTTGAATCATGGCCTGATCTAGGCCAAGCCATTCAGATTACAGTTTTCAATGGTTTCTAATAATTACTTCAGGTTAATAATGTGCTGATTCCTTCAAATATGCATGGCTGAGTTCTTTCCCATTCACAGTGCACAATTCTTTCTCAGTTCCATCGATATCAACGAGCAATCAAGCTTCAGGGGAAAAAGCTCAATGTTTGTAAATGTCTTTGGTTCCATTTCACCCAGATAAGCTATAATGTATTTGATATATAAATTTACAAATAATTGAATGAGCATACTGAGCGAGCAGTAATTTTCAGGAAGTCCCTCATCATTACATGCCGTCTTTGCTAGGTTTTTCATTGTTCCTCAAAATTACTTAAGACGAATGTAATATCATTTCTTCATAAATTCTATTACCAATTGCTTTATTCTATGATGACAGTTCTGTCCTAGTTCTAATAATCACATTGTGTGCAAGTTATGAAGCACTAACAATAAATTAACCTATATTATCTGGAATAAAGAATTCATTCATCTAATACATATGATAATTTTGCATTGCCTTTTATAAATCAGAAAGGTTACACAAGCAATCAGTAAGAGCTTTCTTTGTAACCCTTTATGGAATTATTTTCCTTTTGTTAGACCAGTATTATTAGATGATATTCTGAGCCTAACTTAAGTTTTATTTTACAAAGTGTTTGTGACTTGAATATTTGATGTTGTTTGCTTGTATTTATGTTTGGTTTGATGTCACCAGGTAATAAAGATCAGTAACTTTTTTAAAAAGAACTCTCAATATTTTTTTTTACTGCCTGATTGTTTTGATTATCCTTTCTTTAAATTATATCCCTAGTTTATGTGTATATCATAAAGTATTTCTCATTAATTCCTTTTTTTTAGAATATGCTGGAAGATACTGAACAAGAGAATTCAGAAATGGAACCTGTTCCTGATAGGTGAGCTGTTTACTTGTTATTAAACAGTAAGCTGCTGTTGTGGAACTTTAAGTTACTTTAAAATCTTATCAAGACCTTCCACAATCTAAAATGTAGAACAGAAACTAAGTGAATTACCTGCCCTTCATTAAACCCTATTCTGGAGGATCATAGCTTTTCTCTCATGATCATCCACCCTTAGCCAAGTAGCTCCAGATTAATGGAGCTAAAAGTTTGCTGTCACCTCTTTCTTTTAGGAATAAAAGTTGCTCCCATAACATGATTTGTATTGCCCAGAGGTTATGACTACAGTATGCAAATATGATTTGTATGTATGCTGTATCATATTAACATTTTTGTAGATGTAGAAGTTTTATAAATTTGTTTGCTAAAGTATATCATATATAATGGCCAAATCACTAATTTTTTAAGGTATTTTAAATGAACAACCCATAACACTGAGTGAAATGATCATAGTGATTACACACTGTGGAGAATAAACTGGGTTCAGAACAATATCTCATAACTCTTTATCACTAAATAACCTCAAGACTTAGCCCTATTATTATAAGAATTATTTTTTTTTTATTTAATCTGAATTGTTACCTAAATATAACAGTTCGATTTGAAAATTTGTGGGAGGTTTCGGAATTAGTCTGATAAATACATGTGTCCCCATACCAACAAAGCACCTGATCCTTGTAAACAATGGGTTTGCATTTTGGCTGAGTGTTGCTGCTTTCCATGGATTTAACTACAATTTTAAATTAACGTTGATTAGGTTACAAACTAAGTATAGAAAGTGTATAAAATTTATTCTGTCAATTAATGGAGATCTCTATGCATAACAGTACTTTGATCTAAGCAAAGCAATGCACTAAATCGTTTCATGTTTGATATGGCATTGAATGAATAGAGGGAAACACACCAATTTTTGACTTTTTTGATAATTTCGGGATGAAACTGTATACATGTACCAAGTTATCTGTTTCTAGCTTGAAGATAAGCATACTGGAATTATTTTGATGGAGTATGAGTTGTTTAAAATTTTTGAATTTCACTGACTTCCAAAGTAAGGAGAGAAATAAAGTAAAATGAAACAGATCAGTTAAGGTAAAAATATAATTAAAATCTAAGGCATGTAACGATACTAGGCTAGAAATAAGTTCACAGTTGGTATAGATTCACAGAAATTTACCAGTTTTTAACTTTTGTCATAGTTTATCAGTGTATCAATTTAGAGCTTTCCACAATCACAGAAATTACTTGAGAGTTTTAATGATCATTAGTGTGCAACTGAGTGACAAATTTGTGAAATTTGCATAATTTTCATTTAAATAACTTACAAACTATGAACTAGAGGCAGCAAAACGTAATGTGTTTGCTACAATTGCTGATAGATAAATGAGGAATATATCATATCTCCAAATGAAGAAACTGAGGTACAAAAACAGCCAAAATTACATCAAGAAAGGGTTGACTTGATTTGGCGTACAAACTGTCAGATGCCCACTAGCTACAGTTGAAGCAGTAGTTCAGTGCCGATCTTCATCAAAAGCAGCTGCTTTAGAATATTTTTGGTTTGTATTAAGAATAGATATATCTATCATTACAAGTAGGTCGTTAGTGCTGTAGCTACTATAAGCTGTTTAGTTATCAAAGATGGCTGGTGCTTATGTGTGTGTTGGGGGGGGGGGGAGGGATGTCACAGAGAGTCTGTGCCCACTCGGCTGGTGTGGGGAGGTGTGGAGTGTTGTACCTGTCTGGTGATACTGGTACTGCAGGGCGGCAGTAAATGTACTGTGCGACTAAATAATTCAGAGTAAATCTGAAGATCAGTAAGAAGTGCAGTGGCAATTATTTAAGCCTTTATTTCTTTACCGAGCATGGTGGGAGTGCATTAATGCCCTCACCTTGCATTCAGCATGATGTGGGTTAGAATTCCCACTAGTCTATCTAGCTTTAGGTTTTGCATGGTTTCTGCAATCACTCCCATCAAAGGTGATGATGACCATAGTAGAATTTGTTCCCATTCCTTGTGCCAGCCCTTTACTGTCTCCAATAACCACAACATGGATGAGGCATAAGCAAAGAAGTTTGTTTCTCAACCATGTACCAGTAATCCAATTAACTATCACATTTACACCTATAAACTTCAGTTCAAATGTGCTAATGCTTGTTGTGCTCCACAGTTCACTACTCTGCGGTGCCCTTAGAGACCAATAGGTAGAAGCAGAGGCCTAAATCAACTCACTGTAATTTGATGATCAAGTGCCCCTGACCACAGCTTTGATGTCAGATGGCAATATGGTTATTAAAGCTATTACTTGTTGATGCTATTTGAATACTTTGATCGGCCATTCAGTTTTTTATTTCTGTCTACTCCATTTTTTAAAATTCTTTTATAGCATATTACTTCAAAAGTAAACTAGATAAATGTTGTTTCAAATTTTTTGTCCCAAGACCATTCAATGTATTATAGACTTCTGAATTGTAAAAAAAAACTGTAGAAAGCTGGTTTTTACTACATGCTAGTAATTTAACATGTTATTGATACATTGTTTGGGTTCCAGTGGGAGATGGTTCCTTGTGTAGCTTAATTTTTTGCTTACTTCTGTGTATTTATAATACAACTGTATTAATTCTCTTCCTGGTATCAAGTGTCAAGAAATATAGTATTTAATTTTTTCTTTCTTACTGATTATTAATTAAAATCATCACTGAAAATTCTTTAAATAGAATATATAAGTTGTTCTGACTCTAAATTGTTTATTATTTTAATTTTCAATTACAAAACAACCAACAGTTTGCTATAGAGAAACTAAATATCCAAACAGAATTCTAAATTATTATTAATTTTGCTGAATGTATATAAAAGTTTTGTTATGGATAACACTATAATTACTGTGCTTAAAATAGGATCTATACACTGGGACTGTTATGTTTCTTGAGTGCCATTATACAAAACTTAGTCCAGCGTTTTCTGATCAGGTTGACTGATTAGTCTAATGCGCCTAGATAAAAACTCTGTTCCTAAATGCGAGCATGGATTCAAATCCCACACATGATGAATTCCAATGATTACATAAAAAGCAACTGGTATATTTAGCAACATTGTGGGGCTCCAAATCACACATAACTGGTGTATGATATAAAATTATCTGTAGTTTACTGTCTTGATTTATCTTGGTATTTGTATTACACTAATTTGCATGCCATATTGACCATTCAGTTACTGCATTTGCCCATATTTCTTCCTAATTCCATTTTTCATAGAGGAGCCTGATGGCTCAGTGGTTAACGCGTTTGATAATTTGCATCATTAATGAAACTGTCTCCAAAGACTCCCAGAAATTAAAACAAAATACTTATTTTTATTGTTCAAATATTCTGTCCATGTGATTCAGTCTGGTAGCTCAAAAACACACAAAGTCATTAAGATGAGACATCTAAATGACTGAACCACCTACATTCACATCTATACATACACCAAACACGTATATTCTCAAACTCACCCACATGTATCAACTTCCATGGCAGTCTTCCAGCATCATGATTCAACACGCATATAAGCAACACTGATTCAAATGTACCTGTGTAAGTCAACAGTCACTCTCACTTCAAAACATCTCTCAAACATGTATCAAATATCACATACAAGAAAGGAATGTGCTACATAACATGGACCACTTCAATACATATCCATTATGACCAACACACAGTACATTTTTATATTTGTTTTTTGTAAATATTATTTGAAACATAATTTTTCAAGATGTGTAATGAACACCATTTAAAAATAATTGTTTAAAATTTTGCGTATTGAATTCAGCTTGGTACATAATCTGATGTAGAGAACTGTCAATAGCTCTCCCTTGACAATTTTGGTTTTTAGTTTGGTTTAGTTTTTGTGGTTACTTTAGGGAAAAATGGAGATTCTCAATACAATTACTGTATGTGTATTACCATGATATTGTTTCTTTCAATGCCTTGATAAACTATTTATTGTCAAACAGCATTATAGAAAGTGTCAATAAACATTATAATATGCAAATATTGATATCACAGTTTCTTATTAAGATGCACCTCCAAATTTTTTGTTTTGTTATTTTTTTGCTTAGTATATTACAACATTCACATTGAGGTCATTAGAGCTAGGAAAGGATTGGGGTAAGGGAGGAATTTGGTGATGACATTTGTGAAGCAGCTATCCAAACATCCTTGACAGATTTCATTAAACTATAGAGAACTGAAATCTAGATGGCTGTATGGGGAATCAAACCTGCGTCCTCCTGAATGCTAAGCCATTGTATTATTATTCACCAACCACTCTTGATTTTCCCCTGTTACTTAGAATGTAATACTAAATATTTTCTGATTGACACTAGTATTTTTATTCATGACATCCATTGCTATTCTGTCATCTTCTTGTACTTGGCTTCAAAATTTTAATGCTTATCAAACTGAGAGCTTATGTGCCTCTATTCCGGATTTGTGCAAATAGGTTTAGATTCAGTCTTCACATTGGATTTCTGATATAAGTTTCCTAAAGAAGTACCAATCTCATTCTAACAGATCTGCAACCCTTACTGAGATTGTTACATGTTATGTTACTGTTTTCAGTTATATTTGAAAATCCTTTTCTAGCAACACTAATAATTCACTGGCAAAGGCATTTAATCATAGCAGTATTAGTATTTTAAGAATTATCTGTGTGCCATGTCTAGTCCTATATCCCTGCTTAATGGATCACAATTAGAGCCTTGTGTGTGTCCACTGACCAGAGGCATAATGATGGTCATTTTCTGGTACGTCAAGCTACCTACAGGAATCCCATAAAATAGGCTATGCTATCAAGATGGCCAAAGCTGATCACTGCCTGATATTGCATTTCACAATCGAGACTGGTGTGGTTATCTAGTAAGCTACTATGAAAATGAAGCAATTGGTACACTGATTTACATAAAGATCTCAGAATTATTATTCGTTTAATCATTTATTTACATATTATATGTTATATTCATATAGATCTGTATTAATTTTAATCCATTTATTACAGTAAGAAAACTAAATATCTCTTTTCTATTTATTTTAGATCCTTTTTTAAAGGAACATCTTTATTGGAACTTGCCTGTGCATTCTGTGCACTGACATTTGTATCATGTTACTCTCTAAATAAACACGTCTTCCACCATGTCTCAGCTGTTTCTGCCCCTTTGTATATTTGTACAGGTTGCTCTCAAGTATTTAAAGATGAGGTGAAACTACAGAATCATAAGTACCCTAGCAGCACATCACAAAGCAGGTAAGGGTAGGATTTCTTATTTTATATTAAATGCTGCAACATGTTTTTAATTGTTGTGACATGTTAATTTCTTGTGCCAAAGTTTTGTGCTAATACTGGAGTTACATCCACCTGATTATCATCAATTTAAGCCAATGACAAGTTATATCTAATCCTACAATCAACAATTAGAAATTTGTGTATATACAGTTGTCTTAGTGAATATGATGTTGACTGTTGTAGCTGTGCTGTTATAATTTAGATCCGTCTGAAATATCTTTTCTCTCATTTTTTATATTATTCTTAGAAGGTACCAAGTAAGAGATATTATTTGTGTTAACATAGATTTTTTTATTTGTGATCTTACAAGTAATTTAATTTATAGATATGTCACCATATGTTGTGTTGCAAATTAATGTGTTCACAAGATGTTTCTTCAGTGACCAGTATAATTTTTCAATAAATTTTTGACAAAATAGCATAGACTTGGAGTCAATAGAGTGCATCCTCTGGTGGCACTTCCCCTACATATCTAGTTAGATACCCCTTTATTGTTGTTATTTTTTTTATAATGTTATACACTTAAGTTTTAAATTCCTTCACCCATCTCCCAACTAATAGATTTTGATTTAAGTTCCTTCAGCATTTTAGTAAATATTTCATCATTTCCCTTACCTACAAAAGAAAGTTTTCCCCTCCCTTATACATGAAACTGAGGGCAAGTTTGTGCCCATAGTTGTCTTTTCCTTTCCATATACTGATCCTACTTGTGCAACCAATCTCTCTCCTAGCTCTATTGCCAACGTATGCCTTGTACACCCCCAGCATCCTCTTCACTCTCGTAGAATGACTCTCAATCCAGCACCATTATCATATCAGTTACTGACTTGCTTCTGTAGTAATTTCCTTAAACAGCTGGTTTCCTTTCATGCCCTCGAACTCCTGTATTTAATACCCAAAATGTGGGTTCCAGACATTCCAATCAAGCAATGCTCTAAGCAAAATTTTGTAACCTATCATATTCCCTTAGATGTATTTATTTCATTGAAGTTTTTTTTGGGAAACCAAAAGAAAAAAAAATAAAAGACAATACATATATTTGCTCTTACATAAAATTTCATGAATGTAAAAAAATAATTGTGTAATAAATATGAATATTTTAACGGCACTCTTTAGATTGTCAAAGTGAACAGCCTTAACACACATTGTCTGTTTGTCCTGCTGCCTCCACTCCTTGCATTTCACTAAAATGACATTCACTTTGAAATTTTTATGTACACCTTTCAAAACAAAATCGTAGTCTCAGCCATAGAAATTTTCCGAATGAGGTTTTCTCCAAATATTCTCAAGCAGCTAATTTTTTCCCCATCAAATATGTTCTGTTGCTTAGCCTTCTGTATTAATTGGCTTGAAGTGTGAGTGGGTCATTATCATTATTCTAAGGAATGAAGTGATTCAGAGATCAGATCTCTGCATTTCAATACGTGTCGGTCCACACATGGATTAAAAATTTGTTTATCACATTTACTAGTCCACACGCAAATATTTTATTACCACCATATTTTTATTTATAGTGATAATTACTGACAACAGTTGTTCCTGTATTGCTGTTTCATGTTATTAATTAGTTACCTACCAAGCATGGTGTAACGGTTAGCGTTTTGACCTTGCATTCGGGAGGACAGCGGTTTCGAATCCCTGTCCGGGCATCCAGATTTGGGTTTTCCATGGTTTCCCCAAATCACTCCAGGTGAATGCAGGGATGCTTCCTTCAAAAGTCCATGGCCGAATTCCTTCCCATTCCTTGCCCTCCATCCTTTCCTGTATCTAAAGACCTCACTGATAAGATATATTAAGAAGTTAAAAAAATATTTACTGCAGTTGATAATTTACTCTAAATGTAATTTTGTTTAAAAACGGGTTATTACTATATCATGAATGTTATGTATGGAGAGATAACTCAAACCTCACATTTTTGTGTTTGTATTTACAGTCATTATTAATATGAAACTGCATTTTCTATCAAAGTAACCATACAACTTACTGTATTGATTACTGTAGTTCGTTGGTCCTGTAGATATTGTTCATTTTTCATGTAAATTACCCAACGGTTGGGTTAAGTTTCATTTAACTAATTTAATCTTATTGATGTGTTAATTATTTTATAAAAAGACATACTCTTTTGTTTATGAGTTCTATATTTATAATAATATTTAATTAGCATTTACTTTAAAAAACAATGGCATATAATAAGTATTTTTCTTTTTAAATTACTTTTCTTTTTATTAGTAAACACAGTTTGTTTCTCAAATGCGTATTTTGTAATTGAGTTCATAAATAATTAGTGTAGCCATTTCTAAGAACTGTTCAATATACTATCACAACATATCAGTATGGTTATTTTTGTTTTTCTAGGATTTATTCTGATTGTAAAAGTAACATTCCGATCAACAAACAGACACAATCTATAGCTGAACATCTAAGAACCAGTACAACAGTGTGTCAAACAATTGTTTTGGCTGAATGCCTATTTTCTTGTGAAGTTTGTGGAAAATCTTTCACAGAGTCTGGGAAACATAACAATCATCAGAGGATTCATTCAGGCGAACGCCCATATTTTTGTGAAGATTTTGGGAAATCTTTTAAACATCCTTGGAATCTTAAGAATCATCAGAGGATCCATTCAGGCAAACGGCTATTTTCATGTGAATTTTGTGGAAAATCTTTTCAGGCGTCTGGGAATCTTAAGTATCATTAGAGGATTCATTCAGGCGAACGACCATTTTCTTGTGAAGTTTGTGGAAAATCTTTTACAGGGTCTGGGAATCTTAAGCGTCATCGCAGGATTCATTCAGGGGAACGCCCATTTTCTTGTGAAGTTTGTGAGAAATCTTTTACAGGGTCTGGTACACTTAAGTATCATCAGAAGATTCATTCAGGTGAACGCCCATTTTCTTGTGAAGTTTGTGGAAAATCTTTTCCAATGTCTTGGAATCTTAAGAATCATCAGAGGATCCATTTAGGAGAACGCCCATTTTCTTGTGAAATTTGTGGCAAATCTTTTACAATCTCTTGGAATCTTAAGAATCATCAGAGGATTCATTCAGGTGAACGCCCATTTTCATGTAAAGTTTGTGGAAAATCTTTTACACAGTCTGGGGCTCTTAAGAATCATCAGAGGATTCATTCAACCGAACACCGGTTTCCTTGTGAAGTTTGTGGCAAATCTTTTACAATATCTGGGGGACTTAAGATTCATCAGAGGATTCATTCAGGCGAACGCCCATTTTCTTGTGAAGTTTGTGGAAAATCTTTTACACAGTCTGGGAATTAAGAATCATCAGAGGATTCATTCAGGAATACGCCAATTTTTGTGAAATTTGTAGTAAATCTTTTGAAGAGCTAGCAAAACTAGAGAATCGTTTGAGGATTCATTCAGGCATACGCCCATTTTCTTGAGAAGTTTGTGGAAAACCGTTAACAGACTTTGGGAAACGTAAGCACCTACAGAAGATTTATTAATGTGAACGCTCATTTTCTAGAGAGGTTCATGGAAATTTGTTTTCACTATCTGTTATTCTCAAAGTGTATAAGTGAATTCATTCAGATGAATGTCCATTTTATTCTAGCGTTTGTGGAAAATGTTTTACAGACTCATGTATCCTTATAAACCATCAGAAAATTCATTTGGGTTAATGCTTTTTTTGTATATAGTTGTGGAGATTTTGTTGTATAGATTATAAGTTTCAAGCCTAATTAATTCATTCTTGCTGATATATACCCATAGTGTTCTCAAGTTTTGGAAATTTTTTACAGAATCTGTCAGTAAGAAAGTACATCAAAATTTTTCCGTTGGTTGAATAGTCTTTTTGTAGTTATATTTGCAGAATATCTTTTATGCATTATAGACAAATTTTAAGTCACTAGAGAATTAATAAGTGTGATTTTCGAATTTTGTGTAAGATTTGTGATAAACCTTTTATCTTGTTTATGGATGTTAAAAATCCTTGGATACTTATTTGGATGAACTTCATTTTTACAGAACATTTTGTTATATTCACTATAAATCTTTTCAGCAATGCTGCAAAATAGAGATATTTGTTAGTTTGTATTTAATAAAATGAGTGTAATAGCTGAATCAAACAATAGCACTGATTATTTTACTTCCAGTGTGTATTAACAGTAAGGAGTTCTAGAGTTACATTAACTGTTGTGTTTGGGATGTTGGAGGAGCACATTTTGACAGGTATTAAATTGTTTGACATCATTATTTAGGTATATTAGTGTGTTAAAGGTTTAATATAAAATGTAAGACAGTTTACTAAAATGTATTTGGAATGATCATTGAATCTTTGTAAGTATATCAAGCATATGTGGATTAAAAAATTACCCCAGTGTGTTATATATTTACAGTAGTAGGTTGTAATAAAATTATTTGTCTATTAAATTGATGTTCATATATTCTTTTGTCACATTTGAAATAAATGTTTTCTTTTACCCAAAAGTAAAGACATTGTTGCAGGAATGCCTTACTCTAAACTGCATCTGAGCATCCTTGCCTCCCAAGTCTTTTTTTTGACCATAAGGAACTGTGCATAAACTTGAACTACTTTTTCTGCATCACCTGATTGGTGGAACATAGAGATTTCTGTTGAAAGTTACTATTGTTTTTGATTATTGGGTTTATAATGAATATGACTGATATTTGCATAATAACTCTTCGATATTACAAATATTCTGAACCAAATGGTGATGATAACCCCTTCAGCAAATGAAAAATTATTGGGAAAACATCTTTAATAGGTACAGGTAAGGGATTCATTTCTTCTTGAAGTTTTTGCTGAAAACAATTCTTATCACCTCATTCACAATTTTGATTAATTGATCAAGTGGGACAAACTATATTTGCCCATGAAAGAAGTTAAGAGAAGCATCATTTTTAGTTACAGTTTTTTCCTGAAATTTTGCACATTTATCTTTACATTACCAGAGAGTGATTCATTGTCGTACTTAGAATACTTCTATAACTTAATGATTCAATTTTAAACTTTTAAAAAATGCTGGATAATATTTCTGTGTACTATATAGTGCTATATGATATCAATTTCATACTTTAAACTAAATCTTATACTTTAGTGAGTGCTAGAATTAAAGATGCCCTAATGGTCACTTAACAGAATAAAAAGATTTTATCAACAAGCAGTGTGGTGAACTATTTTGAATCCTAGTAAAGCCAATATGAATTTTCACTGGGTGAGGGTTAGTGGTGGGATTCTTGTGTGACATCTGCAATTTGAGCCTAGCTATCATATGCCTGATGCTGTTAATATATGATACTTGCTGGCAGGTGTCAGCTATTTTAAACCGGGTCATCCCAAAATTATGGCTTCAAGTCACACACATGTATGGTGCTGTAGGTATATTCTGTACCTAAAATACAGCGATAATTAAATTAAGAGAATAAATATTTGCATGCTATTGTGTATTTTCTAACCTATCTTAACTGCCCCAAATAAGGTGAGTAAAAAATTTCATTGCTCAGTTTCAACTCCTTCCCCCTATGTATGCCAATGCAGTTATTTACTTAATCCCTCTCCACTCTCTGACCCAACTACATATTTTATGGATGCTCCCTAAATTATTGAGAATGGCCACTCTCATACCTAGTGTTGCAAATATGGAATAAACATAATGTAACTCCTATAGTATATTATCTTCTTCTTTTGAGGAAGTATGATTGACATGTATAGATCCATTAGCTAGTATAAAGAATGGTGTAACACAGTGAATCCTTTCATGATCAAAATACAATAATAATTGAACTGTATGTCTATTTTGGTTTACTGACAAGTTAGTAACATTACAGTCACCAAGGTAAATGCAAATATAGGCACATGATGTGAGGATAGATGGGGTTTTAAATGTCCAGAGATTTATAAGTCGTTAAATTTCGTTAAGTTCTGCACTCACCTTTGACCACACATCAGTAATGTAATAGAAAAAATCATGTTGTCTTGCCTTAGCACAGGACGAAATTAGAAAGCACGGTTCATGAGCGGTAAAGCTCTGGCCTTGCATTCAGGAGGACACAGGTTTGAATCAAAATCCCTCCTTCCAGATTTGCGTTTTCCATGGTTTTCCCCAAATCACTGCAGGCGAATCCTGAGATGGTTCCTTCGAATGGCTAAGACTGAATTATTTCCTATATATTGTTCCAATGCTTTTACAGCCACTACAAATGTCAGTGTTGATTAGGTATAAAACTAAAATCAGACTGAAGAAATTGCTGACTGATTCACAGTGATAAGGATCATATGTGATAATATTTCTTAATTTCAGTTGTACAGCTTGATAAAAAATAGGTCCAAGTTAGAGGGTTATATTTTAAAATAATAGTACAGAAACAGTTGTAAAATAAAATAAACTAACCATGCATTGTAATAATATTATGTAATCACTACCAGCAAATGACAAGAAAAGTCTTATGTGAATGTTAGAGGCAATTTAGTAGTTTTTTTATTTTTAAATAACATCAAAAATTTCTCTGCTAATGAAAAAAGTGCAATTTTAAAAATTTGGTGCAGAACGTGTTCCAAAAGCTATTTTCCACAGGTATCTACGAATTTAAATATCTGTTTTATATAAATATTATGATTGTATCTCTTAATGAACATGTAAAGTGTACTTTAAAGAGTATCAATAGAGGTATTATATTTGTATTTTAATTCCATTACAATCCTTTATATTGCTCTGTAGATTGCCGGGATCATGGTTGCAAATACAATGCTTTTTACAAATTATTTAATATATTATTTAACAATTTTTGTCCAACAGTCATAAAAAAGATAAACTGTTTAACCAAAATTAAATAACCATGAATTGATACAGCGATGCATGAAAAACTGAAACAAATGTAGCATTTGTACCAATCATCAGGTTTTACTACCACAAAATATATGTAAACATTATAAACAAATACTTCAATATAAACTACAGAATCTTAAAGCTAGAATTTATAGAGAAAAAAATAATTTGATCAAATAACATTGGAAAAACCAGTTGGGGACTTATAAATGATGTAAGATAGGTCAAGCAGGAGCAGGAGAACAATGCATTAAATACAAACTGAAAAGTAGTAGAACTTAGTAATATGTTTAATAATTTATTTATAAATATAGGAGAAGCTATGATTAGCAACAGAGTAAATTCAGATAGTCAAACCTATTACTCCATCAATAAATCAATATTTTTTTTTTAAAAAAAAGGACAAGAATAATTAGTATTATTAATAATGTAAGAAATAAAAATTCTAATAGGTAGGAAGGTATAACTACATTTGTATTGAAACAGTGTAAGGAAATCCTGGCATTTCTTATAAAATAATCCATAGCGAATTTCCAAATTGTCTGAAATTCAGCATAATAGACGTGTCTATAAAAAATGGCAACAAGAGAGATATTTGTACTATATACCTGTTACTCTGACTTCTGTTCTGAACAAATTATTTGAAAAAGTTATATTAGTGATACTAAATAACTTCATATATCAAAGTAGCATTATTTGCTCATGCCAATCTGGATTCAGAAAGAGCTATCCATAATTATTGCTGTCAATTGATTTGTATATGCCATTTTTTTATATCCACCTATTACTTCGTAAATTAAAAAATTAGAGGATTAGATAACAGACTACTGTCATCTCACCTCAAAACAGACCTTGGTACATTGAAATTAATTTGAGAAATAGTGAATCAGTAAGTAAGATAAAATGAATAGTTTGGGTAGCTAGATGGTTTGTTCCTCAGAGATTTGTACCTGGTACTTGGCTATTTTTTCAGTATATAAAAGTAGTATTATCCCTATTGGAGAAAGCTTCTACTAAGACCTAAAATGAATTATCAAATTATTTTGAAATAAACAGATTAATTTGTAATAAAAGTAAACATATTAGTAAAATCTGAATTAATAAATCGAAATATGAATAATATATTAAGACCAAATGATAGTAAGCGGGAAATAATGAAATATCTGAGCATAAGTTTCTAGGAGTATATGTTGACAAATACTTAACACGGAAGATACACGTAGATTCTGTCTGTGCAAAAGTAAGGGAATTTTTCGTATTAATCTGCTATCTAAAATTTTGGATAGCAGCATTCTGAAAATTGCATAATATGGAATAATTTTTCCACATATCCTGAATCATATTCAAGTCTAGGGTTCCTGTTGTCATGTATATATAAATTGATTGTTACTGCTGCACAAAAGATGAATTAGAATTTTATACAAGTTGGATAGAAAAGCATCGTCTAGAGAAATATTTAGACACGAAAATATTCTTATTGTATTTTTACTATATTTATAGGGTATTATTACTTATTCGATGTAATCCAAACTTTAATCCCACAAATAGTGAAATTTATATGTCATCATCATCCTCAACAGTTTCCAGCCACTGGTCGGGCCTGCTTCTAGGAATAAATTCAAAAATTTCATAAAACGAAATTTATGTAATAAGGTATTATAAGAACTTTCCATCTCAAATAAAATTATTCTCTGGGAATAAATTGAAAACTGTAATAAAATGATATTTATGTAATAAGTTAAAATACAAACTTGATCAATTGTACTTTTTTGGAATGTACTGTATTTATAATGCAATTTAATTTGCATGAATATAAGGTCTTGACTTTGAAAAAAACTTGTAATATCAAGCTTATTGGCAATAAAAGATTATTATAACATCATATACAAGAATTTACACTTACAGGATTTACCATCAACACAATTAACAAGTAGTCATTTGGGTATCCTAACTGAATCATGATTACATATTTCCACTGATTGATAACAACTAATACCTTATGTAAGAACGAAGACTTTCCCGGCGTATGACTGCAATGTAGTCTTCACGGGTGTACCGCCGGATAGTGTTGTGGAAACACAATATTTCGACGGCTGGCTCTGCCGTCTTCTTCAGGTGATGAGACATGTGTAATGGTCGAATGACCCACAGCTACCACAGTAGCTGTGGGTCATTCGACCATTACACATGTCTCATCACCTGAAGAAGACGGCAGAGCCAGCCGTCGAAATATTGTGTTTCCACAACACTATCCGGCGGTACACCCGTGAAGACTACATTGAACTAATACCTTAACTAAGAATTTACAAATTGCAAAACCCTAAAATATGTATCTGTACACTCTACTTTAAGATGAGATGCTTGGACAAAAATAGAGAGCCAAACAGATTGCCAGAATTTTTGTTTGCATCATTTTTTCACACTGACGAGTGGAAACTCAAATTTCACGTACACGGAAAAGAGCTCGTGTGCTCACCTTTGCAAGAAGGTATGAAATAAATATAAATAAGCAGTGGGATTAAATAAGATCATCTAGCATCTGTACAGGCAGATATATTGCTTTTTAATACAAACGAGATTTCCGCTAAATGTAATACATGTCAATTGCAGACCGTTACTTACTGCAAAAGACGATATGTGAGTGATTTTAGAATCATAGTGATTGCATCCAGTGGCGGATTTGATTTGTGAGAGGGGAGAAAGCTTGAGTGGATTTTGGTTAGTGGGGGGATTGAGCGGATTTTAGTTTGGGGAAGGGGGCTTGAGTCGGGTCAGGGTTGGCTTTATAGTCATGCCTCCCTTAAAAGATTACTAGAGCTAAAAACAAAAGTCTCCAATCCAAATCTAAAAAATTACGATGTCGGAGGTAGACCCCTACCCCCCCCCCCCCCTGGATCCGCTACTCATTGCATTTCAAACTCCACTTCCGATCAATAGAACACAAATGTATTTTGAGGATTCATGCTTTTTTTAGGCTAGGGAAACTACATTTTTGAAATGCTGTTATAATTAGCAAATTGCTTAGATTTTTTCTCTGTTATCAATGGCATTCGTTAAGAAATAACTGCTGTCCTGTTTATAGAGTAGCACATTCGGAAAGGTTCTGGTCCAAACGCAACTCTGCCTTACCGACTCTCTGTTATCCTTGGAATTAAGTTTTGTAGTTGTCATTACGCACTTGGATT
>JARYHS010006964.1:6162316-6178049 GCA_031002005.1 Vandiemenella viatica
TGATTTGGAAATTTGTGGGAGGTTTTGGAATTAGTCTGATCAATACATATGTGTCCCCATACCAACAAAGCACATGATCCTTGTAAACAATGGTATTCCATTTTGGCTAAGTGATGCTGCTTTCCATGGATTTAACTGCAATCTTCAATTAATGTTGATTAGGTTCCAAACTTAGTATAGAAAGTGTATAAAATTTATTCTGTCAATTAAGCTTGGTGATCTCTAAGCATAACAGAACTTTGATCAAAGGAAAGCAATGCACTAAATCGTTTCATGTTTGATATGGCATTGAATAAATAGAGGGAAACACACCATTTTTTTTTTTTTTTTTTACTTTTTTAATAATTTCGGGATGAAACCGTATATGTGTATGAAGTTATCTATTTCTAGCTCTATGATAAGCCTACTGGAGTTATTTTGATGGAGTATGACTTGTTTTAAATTTTTGTTTTTCACTGACTTACAAAGTATGGAGAGAAATAAAGAAAAATTAAACAGATCAGTTACGGTCAAATTATAATTAAAATCTAAGGCATGTGAAGATATTTGGCTAGAAAGTGATTTCACAGTTGGTGTAGATTCACAGAAATTTACCAGTTTTAGACTTTTGTTATAGTTTATCAGTGCATCAATTTAGAGTTTTCTACAATCACAGAAAATACTTAAGAGTTTTAATAATCATTAGTGTGCAACTGAGTGACAAATTTGTGAAATTTGCATAATTTGCACTTGAGTAACTTACAAACTATGAACTAGAGGCAGATAAACTTAATGTGTTTGCTACAATTGCTGATATCTTGTAATTGAAAAATGAGGAATGAATTATATCTCCAAATGAAGAAATTGAGGTACAAAAACAGCCAAAATCACTTCAAGAAAGGCTTGACTTGATTTGGCGTACAAACTGTCAGATGCCCATTAGCTACAGTTGAAGCAGTAGTACAGTGCCAATCTTCATCCAAACCAGCTGCTTTAGAATATTTTTGGTTTGTATTAAGAAGTGATATGTCTATCGTTACAAGTAGGTCGTTAGTGTTGTAGCTACTATAAGCTGTTTAGTTATCAAAGATGGCTGGTAGTATGGGTGCTTGTGTGTGTGTGTGGGGGGGGGGGAGTGATGTCACAGATAGTCTGTGCCCACTCGGCTGGTGTTGGAGGTGTGGAGTGTTCTACCTGTCTGGTGATACTGGCACTGCAGGGCGGCAGTAAACGTACTGTGCGACTAAACAATTCAGAGTAAAACTGAGGATCAGTAAGAAGTGCAGTGGCAATTATTTAAGCCTTTGTTTCTTTACCGAGCATGCTGGGAGTGCAGTAATGCTCACACCTTGCATTCAGCACGATGTAGGTTAGAATTCTCACCAGTCTCTCTAGCTTTAGGTTTTGCATGGTTTCTGCAATCAGTCCCACCAAATGTGATGATGACCATAGCTGAATTCGTTCCCATTCCTTATGCTAGCCCTTTACTATCTCTAATAACCACAATATGGATGAAGCATAAGCAAAGAAGTTTGTTTGTTAGCCATGTACCAGTAATCCAATTAATTATCACATTTACACCTATAAACTTGAGTTCAAATGTGCTAATGCTTGTTGTGGTCCACAGTTCACTATACTGCGGTGCCCTTAGAGTTCAATAGGTAGACGCAGAGGCCTAAATCAACTCACTGTAATTTGATGATCAAGTGCCCTGACCACAGCTTTGATGCCAGATGGCAATATGGTTATTGAAAGCTATTACTTGTTGATGCTATTTGAATACTTTGATCGGCCATTCAGTTTTTTTTATTTCTGTCTACTCCATTTTTATAAAAATTCTGTTATAGCATATTACTTCAAACAGTAGACCAGATTATTGTTGTTTCAAAATTTTTGTCACAAGACTATTCAATGGATTATATATTTCTGAATTATTAAAAAAACCTGCAGAAAGCTAGTTTTTACTACATGCTAGTAATTTAACATGTTATTGATACATTGTTTGGCTTCCAATGAGAGATGATTCCTTGTGTAGCTTAATTTTTTGCTTACTTCTGTGTATTTATAACGCAACTGTATTAATTCTCTTCCTGGTATCAAGTGTCAAGAAATATAATATTTAATTTTTTATTTCTTACTGATTATTAATTAAAATCATCACTGAACATTCTTTAAATAGAATATATAAGTTGTCCTGACTCTAAATTGTTTATTATTTTAATGTTCAATTACAAAACAACCAACACTTTGCTCTACAGAAACTGAATATCCAAACAGAAATCTAAATATTATTAATTTGGCTGAATGTATATAAAAGTTTTTTTTTATAGATAACGCAATAATTACTGTGCTCAAAATAGGGTCTATACACTGGGACTGTTATGTTTCTTGAGTGCCATTATACAAAAACTTAGTCCCGTGTTTTCTGATCAGGTTGACTGGTTAGTGTAATGCGCCTAGATAAAAACTCTGTTCCTAAATGGGAGCATGGATTCAAATCCCACACATAATGAATTTCAATGATTACATGCTGGGTCTATACACAGCAACTGGTATTTTTAACAACATTGTGGGGATCCACATCACACATAACTGGGGTATGGTGTAAAAATTATCTGTAGTTTATTGTCTTGATTTATCTTGGTATTGCCATTACGCTAATCTCCGTGACATATTGACCATTCAGTAACTGCATTTGCCTATATTTCTTCCTAATTCCATTTTTTATAGAGCATCCTGATGGCTCAGTGGTTATTGTGTCTGAGAATGTGCATCATTAATCAAACTGTCTCCAAAGAAATTAAAATAAAATACTTATTTCTACTGTTCAAATATTCCGTCCATGTGATTCAGTCTGGTAGCTTGACAGTGCCACAACTGTAGATGATCTGTCACTCAAAAACACACAAAGTCATCAACATGAGCCATCTAATTGACTGAACCACATTCATTCACATCTATACTCACTTACACCAAACGCATATATTCTCAAACTCACCCCCATGTATTAACTTCCATGGAAGTCTTCGAGCAGCATAACTCAACATGCATATAAGCACCACTGACTCAAATATACCTGTCTAAGTCAACAGCCACTCACACTTCAAAACATCTCTCAAACATGTATCAAAAATCACAAACAAGAAAGAAATGTCCTGCATATATGGACCACTTCAATACATATCCATTATGACCAACACACAGTACATTTTTATATTTGTTTTCTTGTAAATATTATTTGAAACATAATTTTTCAAAATGTATAATGAACACCATTTAAAAATAATTGATTAAAATTTTGCTTATTGAATTCAACTTAGTATATAATCTGATGTAGAGAACATTCAAAGCTCTCACTTGACAATTTTGGTTTTTAGTTATGTGTGGTTACTTTAGGAAAAAAAGGAGGCACTAATAATTACTGTGTGTGTATTACCATGGTATAATTTCTTTCAATGCCTTGATAAAATATTTATTCTCAACCAGTACTATGGAAAGTGTCAATAGACATAATAATATGCAAATATTGATATCACAGTTTCTTAGCATAAATGCACTTTCAATTTTTTTGTTTTGCTATTTTTTTGCTTAGCATTTTACACCACTTTAACATCGAGTTCATTAGATCTAGGAAAGTATTGGGGTAAGGAAGAAATTTGGAGATGACATTTCTGACGCAGCTATCCAAACATTATCCTTGACAGATTTCATTAAACTATAGAGAACTGAAATCAATATGTCTGCATGGGGAATCAAACCTGCGTCCTCTTGACTGCTAAGCCAGTGTTTTATTATTCGCCAACCACCCTTGGTTTTGCCATATTACTAGATATGAAATACTAAATATTTTCTGATTGACACTAGTATTTTTATTCATGACATCCATTGCTATTCTGTCATCTTCTTGCACTGGGCTTCAAAATTTTAATGCGTATCAAACTGAGAGCTTATGTGCCTGTATACCAGATTTGTGCAAATAGGTCTAGATTCAGTCTTTATACTGGATTTCTGATATAAGTTTCCTATAGAAGTACCAATCTCATTCTAACAGATCTGCAACCCTTACTGAGATTGCTAATACAATGTTGCTGTTTTCAGTTATATTTAAAAATCCTTTTCTAGAAACACTAATAATTCACTGCCAAAAGCATTTAATCGTAGCAGTATTAGTATTTTCAGAAGTATCTGTGTGCCATATCTAGTCCTATATCCCTGCTTCATGGATCACAAATAGAGCTTTGTGTGTGTCCTCTGACCAGAGGCAAAATGATGGTTATTTGGTTATTTTCTGGTATCTCAAGCTATCTACAGGAATCCCATAAAATAGGCTATGCTATCAAGATGTCCAAAAACTGATCACTGCCTGATACTGCATTTCACAATCGATACTGGTGTGGTTATCTAGTAAGCTACTATGAAAAAGAAGCAATGATATACTGATTTACATAAAGATCTCAGAATTATTATTTGTATAATTGACATATTATATGTTATATTCATATAGATCTGTATTAATTTTAATCCATTTATTACAGTAAGAAAACTAAATATCTCTTTTCTATTTACTTTAGATCCTTTTTTAAAGGAACATCATTACTGGAACTTGCCTGTGCATTCTGTGCACTGACATTTGTATCATGGTGCTCCATAACTAAACACGTCTTCCATCATGTCTCAGCTGTTTCTGCCCCTTTATATATTTGTACATGTTGTTCTCAAGTATTTAAAGATGAGGTGAAACTACAGATTCATAAGTACCCTAGCAGCACATCACAAAGCAGGTAAGGGTAGGATTTCTTATTTTATATTAAATGCTGCAACATGTTTTTAATGATTGTAACTAGTTAATTTCTTGTGCCAACGTTTTGCACTAATACTGGAGTTACATCCACCTGATTTTCATCAATTTAAGCCAATAACAAGTTATATCCAACCCTACAGTCAACAATTTGAAATTTGTTTATATACAGTTGTCTTAGTGAATATGATGTTGGCTGTTGTAGCTGTGCTGTTATAAATATCTGTCTGAAATATCTTCCAAGACTAATGCAAAAGCAGCTTCTCTTGTGTCTGTTTTCAATATTGCCTCACTTTGCATCTGTGGCTAACTAGTCTTGCTTAGTAACATTCTACAACTTCCAAAGTTTTTTCATGTTAAAATTATCTTTACTATATCAGAAGGTGAGATGCAGCCATCTTATTTTATCTCTGTTATGTAGTCATTTTATGTTAGCTGTAGAAAGGTTATTTCCTGTAACTACACATTCTATAGCTGACATTATGTCAGCATTATCCCATCACTTTAAGCAATTGACAAGTTATGTATGCTCTTATAAGCAACAATCTGAATTAAGTATTTCTCTTAATGGTTTTATGTCTAAAAGCTGTACTGTAATTTATTTTGATATATCTACAATTTATTCTGAAAATAACAAAATTATCTAGTGTCTAGTTTCAATGGAGCTTCATTTGGCAGTGTGCTAATCAGTCTTGGTAACTAGAATACTCCATATGAAAAAATTTCTACTTGAGTAATAAGGTTACTGTACAAGAGTTGTGTTTTTATAGAGCAACTACAAATATTGTTGGAAACAAGCAGAACTCTTGCCTGTATGTATTATCAATGTTAGTCTGTTGTTAATAAACTGAAAGTACTCCACCTGCAGTATGCCTAAACTGAGTAGAAATTCATCTATGAGTCAAACCTTCAGGATTAATATTCTGATTTTGAGTATGACATACCATTTTCGACTGATGATATGTTGACCTGCATTTCAAGGCTGGTTCATTAGTTACTGAATAATGATTTTTTATTTATTTAAAAAAATTGTTTTATATTTTTCATAAAATTGTAGTCAACAGGAGCAGTATAATTTAGTAAGGTTTCTCAGAGGGTTATGTTCATATATTCAGTGACATTGTTCTTAATTGTAAGAGACGTATAAAACATTGTAGACCATTTTTCTCTCATTTTTGATACACTTCTTAGAAGGTACCACGTAAGAGATATTATTTGTTTTAACACAGATTTTTTTTTAATTTGTGATCTTACAAGTAATTTACTTTATAGATATATCACCATATGTTGTGTTACAAATAAATGTGTTCAAAAGATGTTTCTTCAGTGACCAGTATAATTTTTCAATAAATTTTTGACAAAATATCATTGACTTGGATTCAATAGAGTGCATGCTCTGGTAGAATTTCCCCTACATATCTAATTAGATACCCCTTTATTGTTATTATTTTTTTATTATGTTATATGCTTAAGTTTTAAATTTCATTCACCCACCTTTCCACTAATAAATGTTGATTTAAGTTCCTTCACCATTTTGGTAAATATTTCATCATTTCCCTTACCTACAAAAGAAAATTTTCCACTTCCTTCTACATGAATCTGAGGACCAGTTTGTACACATAGTTGCTTTTCCTTTCCATATACTGCTCCTACTTGTACAACCAATCTCTCTCCAAGCTCTATTGCCAACATATTCCTTGTACACCTCCAGCATTCTCTTCACTCTCCTAGAATGACTCCCAATCCAGCTCCATTATCATATCAGTTCCTGACTTGCTTCTGTAGTAATTTCCTTAAACAAATACAGCTGCTTTCCTTTCGTGCCCTCAAACTCCTGTATTTAACACCCAAAATGTGGGTTCCAAACTATACCAATCAAGCAATGGTCTAAGCAAAGTTTTGTAACCTATCATGTTCCCTTAGATGTATTTATTTCATTGAAGTTTTTTCGGGAAAACAAAAAAAATTGTTAAACAATACAAATATTTGCTCATACATAATATTTCATGAAGTGAAAAAATAATTTTCTAATAAATTAGAATATATTTGATGGCACTCTTTATCTTGTCAAAGTGAACAGCCTGAACACACATTGTCTGTTTGCTCTGCTGCCTCCACTCCATTCAATTTTCCTAAAAGGCCATTCACTTTCAAATATTTATGTACACCTTCCAAAACAAAATCATAGTCTCAACCATAGAAATTTTCCGAATGAGGTTTTCTCCAAATCTTCTCAAGCAGCTAATTTCTTCGCCATCAAATATGTTCCATTGCTAACTCTTCTGTATTGTTTGGCTTGCAGTGTGAATGGGTCATTATCATTATTCCAAGGAATGAAGTGATTCAGAGATCAGATGTCTGCATTACAATACATGTCTATCCACACATAGATTCAAATATTTGTTTATCACATTTACTAGTCCATGCATAAATATTTGATTACCTCCATATTTTTATTTATAGTGATTATTAATGACAAAAGTTGTTCCGGTATTGCCGTTTCATGTTACTAATTAGTTACCTACCAAGCATGGTATAAAGGTTAGCATTTTGGCCTTGCATTCGGGAGGACGGCGGTTCGAATCCCTGTCCGGGCATCCTGATTTGGGTTTTCCATGGTTTCCCCAAATCACTCCAGACAAATGCTGGGATTTTTCCTTCAAAAGGCCATGGCCGAATTCCTTCCCATTCCTTGCCCCGTATCCTTTCCTGTATCTAAAGACCTCACTGATTAGTAGTTAAGAAATATTTACTGCAGTTGATAATTTACTCTAAATGTAATTTTGTTTAAAAAAGGGTTATTACTATATCATTAATGTTATGTATGGGGAGATAACTTTTGTGTTCGTATTTACAGTCATTATTAATATATAACAGAATTTTCTATCAAAGTATTGATTACTGTAGTTGGTTGGTCCTATAGATATTGTTGATTTCTTCATGTAAATTACCCAATGGTTGGGTTCAGTTTCATTTCACTAATTTAATCTTATTGGTGTGTTAATTATTTTGTAAAAAGACATTTTTGTTTATAACCTCTCTATTTATAATAATATTTCATTAGCATTTACTTTAGAAAACAATGGCATATAATTAGTATTTTTTCTGTTTTTATTACTTTTCTTTTTATTAGTAAACACAATTTGATCCTCAAATACATAGTTTGTAGTTGAGCTCATAAATAATTAGTGTAGCTATTTCTAGAAACTCTTCAATATAGTACCACAGCATATCAGTATGATTATTTTTGTATTTCTAGGAGTTCTTCTGATTGTCATAGTAACATTCAGATCAACAAGCAGACACAATCTATAGCTGAATATCTAAGAACCAGTGCAGCAGTGTGTCAGACAGTAGTATTGGGTGAATACCCATTTTCTTGTGGTGTTTGTGGAAAATCTTTCACAGAGTGTGGGAAACTTAACAATCATCAGAGGATTCATTCAGACGAACACCCATTTTCATGTGAACTTTGTGGAAAATCTTTTATGAAGTATTGGAAACTTAAACATCATCAGAGGATTCATTCAGGCGAACGCCCATTTTCATGTGAAATTTGTGCAAAATCTTTTACACAGTCTAGGACTCTTAAGAATCATCAGAGGATTCATTCAGGCGAACGCCCATTTTCATGTGAACTTTGTGGAAAATCTTTTACAGAATCTGGGACTCTTTGGCATCATCAGAGGATTCATTCAGGAGAACGCCCATTTTCTTGTGAAGATTGTGGAAAAACTTTTACACAGTCTTTTTCTCTTAAGAAACATCAGAGGATTCATTCAGGCGAACGGCCATTTTCATGTGAACTTTGTGGAAAATGTTTTATTGAGCCTTGGACTCTTAAGATTCATCAGAGGTTTCATTCAGGCGAACGCCCATTTTCTTGTGAAGATTGTGGAAAATCTTTTACACGGTCTGGGACTCTTAAGAATCATCAGAAGATTCATTCAGGCGAACGCCCATTTTCATGTGAACTTTGTGGAAAATCTTTTATGGAGGCTGGGAAACTTAAAAAACATCAGAAAATTCATTCAGGCGAACGCCCATTTTCATGTGAACTTTGTGGAAAATCTTTTATAGAGTCTGGGAAACTTAAAAAACATCAGAAAATTCATTTAGACTAACACTCATTTTCTTGTGAAGATTGTGGAAAAACAGTCTGGGAATATTAAGAATCATCAGAGGATTCATTCAGACAAACGCAAATTTTTGTGAAATTTGTAGATAATCTTTTGAAAAGCTAGCAAAACTAGAGAATCATCAGAAGATTCATTCAGGTGAACGCTCATTTTCTAGATAGATTCATGGAAATTTGTTTTCGCTATCTGTTATTCTCAAAGTGTATAAGCGAATTCATTCAGATGAACGTCCATTTTGTTGCAGCGTTTGTGGAAAATGTTTTACAGACACATGTAGCCTTTTAAACCATCAGAAAATTCATGTAGGCTAATGATTTTTTGTGTATAGTTATGGAGATTTTGTTGTATAGTTTATAAGTTTCAAGACAATTTAGTGGATTCTTGCTGATAAATTCCCATAGTGTTCCTGAGTTTTGGAATTTTTTTACAGACTCTTACAATAATAAAGTACATCAAAAAGTGTCAGTGGGGTAAATAGCTATTTTGTAGTTATATTTGTAGAATATGATTTATGTAGTCTAGACAAATTGTAAGTCACTAGATAATTAATAAGTGTGATTTTCGAGTGTTGTGAAATATTTGTGATAATCCTTTTATGTTGTCTATGGATCTTAAAAATGTTTGGATAATTATTTGGTTCAATGTCATTCTTACAGAATATTTTGTTATTTTCACTATAAATCTTTTCAGCAATGCTGCAAAATAATTTATTATTTTGTATTTTAATATAATGAGTGTAGTAGCTGAATCAAACAATAGTGCTGATTATTTTACTTCCAGTGTGTATTATCATTATGGTGTTGTAGAGTGTCATTAACTGTTGTGTTTGGGATGTTGGAGGAGCACAGTATTACAGATACTAAATTGTTGCTTTTAATAAGGATAAATTTAATATCTAAATTGTTTGTAGTGTATAGAAAATATATTTTACCTACTTGGATTATTTTCTGGTTTGACATTATTATTTAGACATATTAGTGTGTTGAAGGTTTAATTTAAAATGTAAGACAGTTTACTAAAATTTATTTGGAATGATTATTGAATATTTGTAGGTTTATCAACCATTATTGGAAGACAAAAATTACCTCAGTGTGTTATATGTTCTACAGTAGTTGGTTGTAAAAAAATTATTTGACTATTAAACTGATGTTCATATATACTTTTGTCACATTTGAAATTAATATTTTCTTTTACCCAAGAATATATATATTGTTGCAGGAATGCCTTACTGTAAACTGCATCTGAGTATCCTTGCCTCCCAGGTCTTTTTTGTTTGTTTTGTTTTTACTTTTTATAAGGAACATGTATAATTAACTACTTTTCTATAATCACCCAATGGGTGGAACATATAGGTTTCTGTTGACAGTTACTACTCCTTTTGATTGTTGTCTTATCTTGAAAATTATTCGGTTGATAATGAACATGACAGATATTTGCATAATATTTCTTTGGTATTAGAAATGTTCTGAACCACATGGTGATGATAAACACTTCAGCAAATGACAAATTATTGGGAAAACATCTTTAATAGGTACAGCTAAGGGATTCTTTTCTTCTTGAGATTTTGAAAAAAAACAATTCTTGTCACCTTATTCACAATTTTGATTAATATATCAAGTGGCACAAACTATATTTGCCACATGAAAGAAGTTAAAAGGAGCATCATTGTTCGTTACAGGTTTTTTTTTCCCTGAAGGTTTGTCACCTTTCTCTCTACATTACCAGAGGGTGATTCATTATCCTGCTTAGAAGACTTCTATAACCCAATGATTCCAGTTTAAAGTTTGAAAAAAATGCTGGAAAATATTTCTGTGTACTATATAATGCTATATGATATCAATTTCATATTTTAAACTAAATCTTATACTTTAGTCAGTACTAGAATTAAAGATGTCCTAATGGTCACTTAACAGAACAAAAAGATTTCATCAAAAAGTAGTGTGGTGACCTATTTTCAATCCTAATCAAGGCAATACGAATTTTCGCTGGGTGAGGGTTAGTGGTGGGAATCTTGTGTGACATCTGCAATTTGAGCCTAGCTATCATGTGCCTGATGCTTTTAATATATGATACTGGCTGGCAGGTGTCAGATATTTTAAACTGGGTCATCCCAAAATTATGGCTTCAAGTCACACACATGTATGGTGCTGTAGGTATATTCTGTACCTAAAATACAGTGATAATTAAATTAAGAGAATAAATATTTGCATGCTATTGTGTATTTTCTAACCTATCTTGACTGCACCAAATAAATTGAGTAAAAAATTTCATTGCTCAATCTAAACACCTTCCGCCTATGTATGCCAGTGGAGTTATTTCCCTAATCCCTCTCCGACCCAACTACATACTTTATGGATGCTCCCTAAATTATTGAGAAAGGCCACCCTCGTATCTAGTGTTGCAAATATGGAATAAACCGAATGGAACTAATGAAGTATATTATCTTCTTCTTTGGAGGAATTATTATTGTCATGTATAGATCCATTAGCTAGTATAAAGAATGGTGGAACACAGTGATTCCTTTCATGATCATAACACAATAATATTTAATCTGTATGTCTATTTTGGTTTACTGACACAAGTTTGCAACATTACAGCCACCAAGATAAATGCAATTATAGGCACATGAAGCAAGGATAGATGGGGTTTTAAACGTCCAGAGATTTATAAGTGGTTATATTCGTTAAGTTCTGCACTTACCTTTGACTTCACATGAATAATGTAATAGAAAAAATTATGTTGTCTTGCCATAGCACAAGGCATAATTACAAAGCACGGTGCATGAGCGGTAAAGCTCTGGCCTTGCATTGAGGAGGACACAGGTTTCAATCAAAATCTCTCCTTCCAGATTTGTGCATTCCATGGTTTTCCCCAAATCACTGCAGGTGAATGCTGAGATGGTTCCTTCAAATGGCTATGAACGAATTCTTTCCTGCATATTGTTCCAATTCCTTTCCAGCCACTAATAACATCAGAGTTGATTAGTTATAAACCTAAAATCAAACTGAAGAAATTATGGCTGATTCACAGTGATAAGGATCATATGTGATAATATTTCATAATTTCAGTTGTACAGCTTGTTAAAAAATAGGTCCAAGTTACAGGGTTATATTTTAAAATAGTAGTACAGAAACAGTTGTAAAATAATAGAAACTATCCATGCATTGTAATAATATTATGTAATCACTGACAGCAAATGACAACAAAAGTCTTATGTGAATGGTAGAGGCAATGTAGTAGTTTTTAAATAACATCAAAACATTTCTCTGCTAATGAAAAGAGTGCAATTTTCAAAAATTTGCTGCAGAACGTCTTCCAAAAGCTATTTTCTGCAAGTATCTACGAATTTAAATATCTGTTTTATATAATTGTATAATTATATGATTGTATCTCTTAATGAACATTAAAGTGTACTTTAAAGAGTCAATAGAGGTATTATATTTGTATTTTAATTCCGTTACAATCCTTTATATTGCTGTGTAGCTTGCCGGGAACATGGTAGCAAATAGGATGCTTTTTACAAATTTTTTTATTAATTATTTAACCATTTTTGTCCAACTGTCATAAAAAAGATAAACTGTATAACCATAATTAAATTACCATCAATTGATACAGCGATGCATGAAAAACTGAAATATATGTAGCTTTTGTACCAATCATCGGGTTTTACTACTACAAAATATATGTAAACATTACAAACAAATATTTCAATATAAACTACAGAATCTTAAAGCTAGAATTTATTGAGAAAAAAATAATTGGATCAAATAACATTGGAAAAACCAGTTGGGGCCTTATAAATGATGTAAGATAGGACAAGCAGGAGCTGGAGAACAATGCATTAAATACAAACTGGAAAGTAGTAGAATATTAGTAATATGTTTAATAATTTATTTCTAAATGTGGGAGAAGCTATGATTAGCAACAGAGTAAATGCAGATAGTAAAACCTATTACTCCATCAATAAATCAATATTTCTAAAAAAAGGACAGAAGAAGAATTAATATTATAAATAATTTAAGAAATAAAAATTCAAATAGGTAGGAAGGTATAACTATATTTGTATTGAAACAGTGTAAGAAAATCCTGGCATTTCTTATAAAATAATCCATAGCGAATGGAAAATTTCAAAATTGTTTGAAATTCAGCATAATAGGCCTGTCTATAGAAAAAGGCAACAAGAGAGATATTGGTAACTGTAGTCCTGTTACTCCGACTTCTGTTCTGAACAAATTATTTGAAAAAGCTATGTTAGTAATACTAAATAACTTCATATATCAAAGTAGCATTATTAGCTCATGCCAATCTGGATTCAGAAAGAGCTATCCATAATTATTGCTGTCAGTCGGTTTGTATATGCTATTGTTTTATATCCACCTATTACTTTGCAAATTAGAAAATTAGAGGATTAGCTAACAGACTACTGTCATCTCACCTCAAAACAGACCTTGGTAATTTTAGAAATAGTGAATCAGTAAGTAAGATAAAATAAATAATTTGGGTAGTTAGATGGTTTGTTCCTCAGGGATTTCTACCTGGTACTTGGCTATTTTTTCAGTATATAAAAGTAGAATTATCCCCATTGGAGAAAGCTGCTCCTAAGACCTATAATGAATTATCAAATTATTTTGATATAAATAGATTAATTTGTAATAAAAGTAAAACATATTTAGTAAAATTTGAATTAAAATATCGAAATAGCAAGAGAGATTTAGGGAGACCACCAAGAAGATGGATTGAGACTGTAACAGGCCACCAGGCCTAATACCGGACAGAAAGAAAAAATCGAAATGTGAGTAATGTATTAAGACCAACGGATAGTAAGGGGGAATTAATGAAATATCTGAGCATAAGTTTGTAGGAGTATATGTTGACAAATTCTTAACACGGAAGATACATGTAGATTAATCTGCTATATAAAATTTTTGATAGCAGCGTTCTAAAAATTGCATACTGTGGAATAATTTTTCCACTTATCCTGAATCGTATTCAAGTCAAGGGTTCCTGTTGCCATGTATATGTAAACTGATTGTTACTGCTGCACAAAAGATGAATTACAATACTATACAAGTTGGATAGAAAAGCATCGTGTCGAGAAATATTTAGACAGGAAAATATTCTTATTGTTATATATATGTATATATATAGGGTAATATTACTTATTCGATGTAATCCAAACTTTAATCCCACAAGTAGTGACATTTATATATCATCATCATCAACAACATCAACCTCAACTGTTTCCAGCCACTGGTGGGGTCTGCTTCTGGGTATAAATTCAAAAATTTCATAAAACGATATTTATGTAATAAGGTATTATACAACAATCTTGATCAATTACAAATTATTACATATGAATGTACTTTTTTGGAATTTACTGTATTTATAATGCAATTTAATTTGCGTAACTATAAGGTATTGACTTTGCTAAAAACTTGTAATCTCAAGCTTATTGGCAATAAAAGATTATTATTATATCATATACAAGAATTTACCATCAACACAATTAACAAGTAGTCATTTGGGTATCCTAACTAAATCATGATTACATATTTCCATGGATAGATAACAACTAATACCTTAAGTAAGAATATACAAATTGCAAAACCCTAAAATATGTATCTGTACACTCTTTAATTTAAGATGAAATGCTTGGACAAAAATAGAGAGCCAAACAGATTGACAGAATTTTCGTTTACATCATTTTTTCACACTGACGAGCGGAAACTCAAATTTCACGTACTTGGAAAAGAGCTAAAGAGCTCGTGTGCTCACCTTTGCGAGAAGGTATGAAAAAAGTATAACTACATAATGGGATTGAATAAGATCATCTAGCATCTGTACAAGCACATATGTCAATTGCAGAGTAAGATACCGTTACTTAGCCTACTGCAAAAGACGATATGTGAGCTATTTTAGAATCATAGCGATTTCAACCAGTGACGGATTTGATTTGGGGGAGGGGAGTGAGCTTGAGTGGATTTTGGTTTGTGGGGGAGTGGGGGGGGGGGTTGAGTGGATTTTGGTTTGGGGAAGGGGGCTTTTGTCGGGTAAGGGTTGGTTTATAGTCATGCAGTCCTTAAAAGATCAATAGAGCTAAAAACAAAAGTCTCCAATCCAAATCTAAAAAATTACGATGTCGGAGGTAGACCCCTATCCCCTTCCCCCCCCCCCCCCTGCATCCGCTACTCATTGCATCTCAAACTCCACTTCCGACCAATCACTGTTTATTCCTCGGCAATGGAACACAAATGTATTTTTAATATTCTTGCTTTTTTTTAGGCTAGGGAAACTACATTTTTGATATGCTGATAGGATTAGCAAATTGCGCAAATTTTTTCTCTGGTATCAAGGCATTCGTTAAGAAATAACTGCTGTTCTGTTTATAGTTTAGCACATTCGGAAAGGTTTTGGTCCAAACTCAACTCTGCCTTACCCACTCTCTGGTTTGTGCTAAAAGTTATCCTTGGAATTATGTTTTGTAGTTGTCCATTATGCACTTGGATTCCAAAGTCCTTTTTGTCTACTTCAAGCTTCTTTCTCAATTTTTCCCTACATCTTGGCACTTGTACTGCTTTTCCTTTTCTTTTGTTTCTTTATAGGTATCGTTTCTTCTGTCTCATTTGTTCTTTAGCGCATTTGTTGTATTAAAGCTGTTGATTCCACTACTGCTTTTGTCATATTCTATTCTATTTACTGCCCTCTGCAGAAGAAACTGAGAGGTCATGCATTCGTTCCCCCCTTTTTTTATATAACTTTCCACATTTTGTTCAGGGGATACAGATTAGAGATTGGCATTTCTTTTTACACTCCTCTG
>JARYHS010006964.1:6179049-6204036 GCA_031002005.1 Vandiemenella viatica
GATTCATTCAGGCGAACGCCCATTTTCATGTGAACTTTGTGGAAAATCTTTTACAGAGTCTGGGACTCTTTGGCATCATCAGAGGATTCATTCAGGAGAACGCCCATTTTCTTGTGAAGATTGTGGAAAATCTTTTACACAGTCTTGGACTCTTAAGAATCATCAGAAGATTCATTCAGGCGAACGGCCATTTTCATGTGAACTCTGTGGAAAATGTTTTATGGTGCCTTGGACTCTTAAGATTCATCAGAGGTTTCATTCAGGCGAACGCCCATTTTCTTGTGAACTTTGTGGAAAATCTTTTATGGAGGCTGGGAAACTTAAAAAACATCAGAAAATTCATTCAGGCGAACGCCCATTTTCATGTGAACTTTGTGGAAAATCTTTTATAGAGTCTGGGAAACTTAAGAAACATCAGAAAATTCATTTAGACTAACGCTCATTTTTGTGAAGATTGTGGAAAATCTTTTACACAGTCTGGGAATATTAAAAATCATCGGAGGATTCATTCAGACAAACGCAAATTTTTGTAAAATTTGTAGATAATCTTTTGAAAAGCTAGCAAAACTAGAGAATGATCAGAGGATTCACTCAGGCGAAATCCCATTTACTTGTGAAGTTTGTTGAAAAACCGTTAACAGACTCTGGGAAACTTAAGCGGCACAGAAGATTCATTCAGGTGAACGCTCATTTTCTAGATAGGTTCATGGAAATTTGTTTTCGCTATCTGTTATTCTCAAAGTGTATAAGCGAATTCATTCAGATGAATGTCCATTTTGTTGCAGCGTTTGTGGAAAATGTTTTACAGAAACATGTAGCCTTTTAAACCATCAGAAAATTCATGTAGGCTAATGCTTTTTTGTGTATAGTTATGGAGATTTTGTTGTATAGTTTATAAGTTTCAAGACTATTTAGTGGATTCTTGCTGATAAATTCCCATAGTGTTCCTGAGTTTTGGAATTTTTTACAGACTCTTACAATAATAAAGTACACCAAAAAGTATCAGTTGGATGAATAGCTATTTTTAGTTATATTTGTAGAATATGTTTTATGTAGTCTAGACAAATTGTAAGTCACTAGAGAATTATTAAGTGTGATTTTCGAGTGTTGTGAAAGATTTGTGATAATCCTTTTATGTTGTCAATGGATCTTAAAAATCTTTGGATAATTATTTGCTTCAACTTCATTCTTACAGAATATTTTGTTATTTTAACTATAAATCTTTTCAGCAATGCTGCAAAATAATTTGTTATTTTAATATAATGAGTGTAATAGCTGAATCAAACAATAGTGCTGATTATTTTACTTCCAGTGTGTATTATCATTAAGGTGTTCTATAGTGTCATTAACTGTTGTGTTTGGGATGTTGGAGGAGCACAGTATTACAGGTACTAAATTGTTCCTTTTAATATGGATAAATTTAATATCTAAATTGTTTGTAGTGTATAGAATATTTTTTTTTACTTACTTGGATTATTTTCTGGAGTTGACATTATTATTTAGACATATTAGTGTGTTGTAGGTTTAATTTAAAATGTAAGACAGTTTACTAAAATGTATTTGGAATGATTATTGAATATTTGTAGGTTTATCAACCATTATTGGAAGACAAAAATTACCTCAGTGTGTTATATGTTCTACAGTAGATTGGTTGTAAAAAAAATTATTTGACTATTAAACTGATGTTCATATATAATTTTGTCACATTTGAAACTAATATTTTCTTTAACCCAAGAATATATACATTGTTGCAGGAATGCCTTACTCTAAACTGCATCTGAGTATCCTTGCCTCCCAGGTATTTTTTTTTTTTTTTTACTTTTCATAAGGAACATGCATAAACTTTAACTACTTCTTTATAATCACCCAATGGGTGGAACATAGAGTTTTCCGTTGACAGTTACTACTGTTTTTGATTGTTGTCTTATCTTGAAAATTATTCGGTTGATAATTAACATGACAGATATTTGCATAATATTTCTTTGGTATTAGAAATGTTCTGAACCACATGGTGATGATAAACACTTCAGCAAATGACAAATTATTGGGAAAACATCTTTAATAGGTACAGCTAAGGTATTCTTTTCTTCTTGAGATAACAATTCTTGTCACCTCATTCACAATTTTGATTAATATATCAAGTGGCACAAACTATATTTGCCACATGAAAGAAGTTAAAAGGAGCATCATTGTTTGTTACAGGTTTTTTTTTTTGTTTTTTGTTTTCCTGAAGGTTTGTCATCTTTCTCTCTACATTACCAGAGGGTGATTCATTATCCTGCTTAGAAGACTTCTATAACCCAATGATTCCAGTTTAAAGTTTAAAAAAATGCTGGAAAATATTTCTGTGTACTATATAGTGCTATATGATATCAATTTCATATTTTAAACTAAATCTTATACTTTAGTCAGTACTAGAATTAAAGATGCCCTAATGGTCACTTAACAGAACAAAAAGATTTCATCAACAAGCAGTGTGGTGACCTATTTTCAATCCTAATAAAGGCAATACGAATTTTCGCTGGGTGAGGGTTAGTGGTGGGAATCTTGTGTGACATCTGCAATTTGAGCCTAGCTATCATGTGCCTGATGCTTTTAATATATGATACTGGCTGGCATGTGTCAGATATTTTAAACTGGGTCATCCCAAAATTATGGCTTCAAGTCACACACATGTATGGTGCTGTAGGTGTATTCTGTACCTAAAATACAGCCATAATTAAATTAAGATAATAAATATTTGCATGCTATTGTGTATTTTCTAACCTATCTTGACTACCCCAAATAAAGTGAGTAAAAAATTTCATTGCTCAATTTATACCTCTTCCCCCTATGTATGCCAGTGGAGTTATTTCCCTAATCCCTCTCCGACCCAACTACATACTTTATGGATGCTCCCTAAATTATTGAGAAAGGCCACCCTCGTATCTAGTGTTGCAAATATGGAATAAACAGAATGTAACTCCTGAAGTATATTATCTTCTTCTTTGGAGGAATTATTATTGACATGTATAGATCCATTAGCTAGTATAAAGAATAGTGGAACACAGTGATTCCTTTCATGATCATAACACAATAATATTTAATCTGTATGTCTATTTTGGTTTACTGACACAAGTTTGCAACATTACAGCCACCAAGATAAATGCAATTATAGGCACATGAAGCAAGGATAGATGGAGTTTTAAATGTCCAGAGATTTATAAGTGGTTAAATTTCGTTAAGTTCTGCACTTACCTTTGACCTCACATGAATAATGTAATAGAAAAAATTATGTTGTCTTGCCATAGCACAAGACAAAATTACAAAGCACGGTGCATGAGCGGTAAAGCTCTGGCCTTGCATTGAGGAGGACAAAGGTTTCAATCAAAATCTCTCCTTCCAGATTTGCGTATTCCATGGTTTTCCCCAAATCACTGCAGGTGAATGCTGAGATGGTTCCTTCAAATGGCTATGACCGAATTCTTTCCTGCATATCGTTCCAATTCCTTTCCAGCCACTAATAACATCAGAGTTGATTAGATATAAACCTAAAATCAAACTGAAGAAATTATGGCTGATTCACAGTGATAAGGATCATATGTGATAATATTTCATAATTTCAGTTGTACAGCTTGTTAAAAAATAGGTCCAAGTTACAGGGTTATATTTTAAAATAGTAGTACAGAAACAGTTGTAAAATAATAGAAACTAACCATGCATTGTAATAATATTATGTAATCACTGCCAGCAAATGACAACAAAAGTCTTATGTGAATGGTAGAGGCAATGTAGAGTTTTTTATTTTTAAATAACATCAAAACATTTCTCTGCTAATGAAAAGAGTGCAATTTTCAAAAATTTGCTGCAGAACGTGTTCCAAAAGCTATTTTCTGCAGGTATCTACGAATTTAAATATCTGTTTTATATAATTGTATAATTATGATTGTATCTCTTAATGAACATTAAAGTGTACTTTAAAGAGTATCAATAGAGGTATTATATTTGTATTTTAATTCCGTTACAATCCTTTATATTGCTGTGTAGCTTGCCGGGAACATGGTAGCAAATAGGATGCTTTTTACAAATTTTTTAATTAATTATTTAACCATTTTTGTCCAACTGTCATAAAAAAGATAAACTGTATAACCATAATTAAATTACCATCAATTGATACAGCGATGCATGAAAAACTGAAACATATGTAGCATTTGTACCAATCATCAGGTTTTACTACTACAAAATATACTTGTAAACATTACAAACAAATATTTCAATATAAACTACAGAATCTTAAAGCTAGAATTTATAGAGAAAAAAAATTGGATCAAATAACATTGGAAAAACCAGTTGGGGCCTTATAAATGATGTAAGATAGGACAAGCAGGAGCTGGAGAACAATGCAGTAAATACAAACTGAAAGTAGTAGAACATTAGTAATATGTTTAATAATTTATTTCTAAATGTGGGAGAAGCTATGATTAGCAACAGAGTAAATGCAGATAGTAAAACCTATTACTCCATCAATAAATCAATATTTTTTAAAAAAAAAGGACAGAAGAAGAATTAGTATTATAAATAATTTAAGAAATAAAAATTCTAATAGGTAGGAAGGTATAACTATATTTGTATTGAAACAGTGTAAGAAAATCCTGGCATTTCTTATAAAATATGCTATTGTTGTTATAGCCACCTATTACTTTGCAAATTAGAAAATTAGAGGATTAAGCTAACATGCTACTGTCATCTCACCTCAAAACAGACCTTGGTAAATAGAAATTAATTTTAGAAATAATGAATCAGTAAGTAAGATAAAATAAGTAATTTGGGTAGTTAGATGGTTTGTTCCTCAGGGATTTCTACCTGGTACTTGGCTATTTTTTCAGTATATAAAAGTAGAATTATCCCCATTGGAGAAAGCTGCTCCTAAGACCTAAAATGAATTATCAAATTATTTTGATATAAATAGATTAATTTGTTATAAAAGTAAAACATATTTAGTAAAATTTGAATTAAAATATCGAAATAGCAAGAGAGATTTAGGGAGACCACCAAGAAGATGGATTGAGACCGTAACAGGCCACCAGGCCTAATACCGGACAGAAAGAAGAAGAAGAAATCGAAATGTGAATAATGTATTAAGACCAACGGATAGTAAGGGGGAATTAATGAAATATCTGAGCATAAGTTTCTAGGAGTATATGTTGACAAATTCTTAACACGGAAGATACACGTAGATTCTGTCTGTGCAAAAGTAAGGGAATTTTTCTTATTGAATCTGCTATCTAAAATTTTGGATAGCAGCGTTCTAAAAATTGCATACTGTGGAATAATTTTTCCACATATCCTGAATCGTATTCAAGTCAAGGGTTCCTGTTGCCATGTATATATAAACTGATTGTTACTGCTGCACAAAAGATGAATTAGAATACTATACAAGTTGGATAGAAAAGCATCGTGTCGAGAAATATTTAGACAGGAAAATATTCTTATTGTATTTTCATTATATATATATATATATATATATATAGGGTAATATTACTTATTCGATGTAATCCAAACTTTAATCCCACAAGTAGTGACATTTATATATCATCATCATCATCAACCTCAACTGTTTCCAGCCCACTGGTGGGGTCTGCTTCTGGGTATAAATTCAAAAATTTCATAAAACGATATTTATGTAATAAGGTATTATACAACAATCTTGATCAATTATAAATTATTACATATGAATGTACTTTTTTGGAATGTACTGTATTTATAATGCAATTTAATTTGCGTGACTATAAGGTATTGACTTTGCTAAAAACCTGTAATCTCAAGCTTATTGGCAATAAAAGATTATTATTATATCATATACAAGAATTTACCATCAACACAATTAACAAGTAGTCATTTGGGTATCCTAACTAAATCATGATTACATATTTCCATGGATAGATAACAACTAATACCTTAAGTAAGAATATACAAATTGCAAAACCCTAAAATATGTATCTGTACACTCTTTACTTTAAGATGAGATGCTTGGACAAAAATAGAGAGCCAAACAGATTGCCAGAATTTTCGTTTGCATCATTTTTTCACACTGACGAGCGGAAACTCAAATTTCACGTACTTGGAAAAGAGCTAAAGAGCTCGTGTGCTCACCTTTGCGAGAAGGTATGAAATAAGTATAAATACATAATGGGATTAAATAAGATCATCTAGCATCTGTACAAGCACATATGTTGCTTTTTAATACAAACGAGATTTCCACTGACTGTAATACATGTCAATTGCAGAGTAAGAGACCGTTACTTAGCCTACTGCAAAAGACGATATGTGAGCGATTTTAGAATCATAGCGATTTCATCCAGTGACGGATTTGATTTGGGGGAGGGGAGGGAGCTTGAGTGGATTTTGGTTTGTGGGGGAGTGGGGGGGGGTTGAGTGGATTTTGGTTTGGGGAAGGGGGCTTTTGTCGGGTAAGGGTTGGCTTTATAGTCATGTAGTCCTTAAAAGATCAATAGAGGTAAAAACAAAAGTCTCCAATCCAAATCTCAAAAATTACGATGTCGGAGGTAGACCCCTATCCCCTCTCCCCCCCCCCCCCTGCATCCGCTACTCATTGCATCTCAAACTCCACTTCCGATCAATCACTGTTTATTCCCCGGCAATGGAACACAAATGTATTTCGAATATTCTTGCTTTTTTTTTAGGCTAGGGAAACTACATTTTTGATATGCTGATAGGATTAGCAAATTGCGCAGATTTTTTCTCTGGTATCAACGGCATTCGTTAAGAAATAACTGCTGTTCTGTTTATAGTGTAGCACATTCGGAAAGGTTTTGGTCCAAACTCAACTCTGCCTTACCCACTCTCTGTTTGTGCTAAAAGTTATCCTTGGAATTATGTTTTGTAGTTGTCCATTATGCACTTGGATTCCAAAGTCCTTTTCGTCTACTTCAAGCTTCTTTCTCAATTTTTCCCTACATCTTGCCACTTGTACTGCTTTTCCTTTTCTTTTGTTTCTTTATAGGTATCGTTTCTTCTGTCTCATTTGTTCTTTAGCGCATGTGTTGTATTAAAGCTGTTGATTCCACTACTGCTTTTGTCATATTCTATTCTATTTACTACCCTCTGCAGAAGAAACTGAGAGGTCATGCATTCGTTCCCCCCTTTTTTATATAACTTTCCACATTTTGTTCAGGGGATGCAGATTAGAGATTGGCATTTCTTTTTACACTCCTCTGTCTTGTGTCCCATTTCCAAACACAGATTGCAGCAGAGCCTGGCTGCTGGCAATATTTATTGATGTGTCCAAGGTCATTGCACTTCTAACATTTGGGCATGAACAAGTAGTCCTTTACTGTCGTTGCAGAAAATTCTAGGTATAATTGCCTGATTTTTATTATTTCTTTTCTGATCGAGGAACTGACTTCCGTGACGTAGCGAACTATTGCCTTGTTCCTAGACCCAGTTTAAAATTTTGATTTGGACCACATTGCTCTTCAATTATTTTTCGCTCTAAATTTTGATTATATGCGGATTCCACTATCTTTTCGTCTTCCATTGAAATTGGATTCATAATGGTTTGCGTTTTCGCGGTAGTTCGCAGTTCAATTCTTTGATTAATTCGTTCTGAGATTGTGGGTGAGCTGTTAGAGCTCTGGCCTTACATTCGGGAGAACGGCATTTCGAATCCCTGTCCGGGCATCCAGATTTGCATAGGCGAATGCTGGGATGCTTCCATCAAAAGTCCATGGTAGAATTCCTTCACGTTCCTTTACCCAGACCTTTCTCGCCTACAATGACCTCGACGAGGTATAAATCTATTGTTAAAAAAAGGTTAGTTCTTTAATAGCCAATTAATTTTTAGCGTTCTCATTTGAAGCAGTTTCAGTTATCACATTTATACTGTGGTGTTACTCCTATTAATCTTTATTTTCTCCTTCCCCTGGCTTCAAGATACAGGTGACTTTTTCCGCACCTGCTTTGCGCTATCTAATTATTGCACTCGCTTCTTGGTTTATTTAGCCTACTTTCGCCCGTAATTAGGTCTGCATTCTTTATTTTCTTCTATTCTCAGTTTCTCATTTCCACTCTCTAGCTGTACAATGACGTTATAGTTCATGATGTCAGTTTGTCCTTTATCTCCGCAACCCTGGTTCAGACAGTTTCTGACACTGTTGATAATTTAGAAACGTGACAATGTCATCATATATCGTCGCAAACGTTTATGGGGTGATAGAACTCATCATTTCATGTCTTTTCTCCGGTTGGGCTCCTTTTTTACGATTGTGAGGGGAGTGGGTTTAACACAGAGAGTAGCCCATTCTGCGAAACCACAACCCAACTACACTACACAACACTATACAATATTACACACTAATTTCGTACACTATCACGACTAATGCTCAAAAAGAATCAGCAGAACATGTTTCCACCCTGGTTAATCCCAAGGCTATTTCGTTTCACTCATTCACTCGATCACACGGCATAATTTGCTATTCCCTTTGAGTAAAACATACTTACTCAAGCACTTGCATGACAAGTAGAACCGGCTCCGATACCACTGCGCCCACGACTTGAACGGAGCGCACCCCAGGAGGCTTACACTGGCTACCACTGAGTCTGGATACCTCAGAGGACCGGAAGAGTGTGACAGTCGTACCAATCAATTAAGGAGGGGTGATAAATAGTGTCAAAAATTACAAGGCAATCAGTGGTAGATAAATGAATGGAGAGATTGGTATATAACTACATCAGAGACGTATGTGAAGAATGTAAGTCGACACCGAAGGCTTTAGGCAAGGATATTTATACGAATCTCAGTTGCTAGGTTAAATGCAAAATATTTTGGATGAAATGGACATGGGAGACCAAGTTGATAGGGTAGCGCTAGATTTTACAAAAAGCTTTTGACAGAGTGACCCATAAATTGGTTCTAAATAAAGTAAAAACTATTGGAGTATGTTAATTCTTAAAACATAGGAAGCAAAAAGTTAAAGTAGGAAATACAGTTTCAAAATAAGTTGAAGCAGAAAGGGAATTCTACAGGGTAGTGTATTGGGACAATTGCTACACATTATTATAATAAATGATTATGTTGATGGTATGCTGCGAGAAGTTAGGATGTTTGCAGATGACATAACGTTTTACATCAAGATCGGAATCACAGAATACTGTGATCAGCTGCAGGATAACCTAGACAGGATATGTAGCTGGCCAGAACGAGATGGGATAAAAAGAAGGATTAGCTTATTATTTATACAGATAAAAAATAAAGACTAATTATGATTATAAGGCGAGAAAGTATTGCTTATTAAAGATTTGACATGTAAATACCTCGGGATTTCGTTTGATTTACAAACTCCACTTGGCAGGATACATTGGGCAGGAGGTAGGAAAGGGTTTCATAATCCTTCACTTGTTCCAGAGAGTTACGAGGGGATGCACTTGAGAAGTAAGGTAATTTGGTTACAAAACTTTGGTCAGACAATTGCTATGGTGGTGTTGTATTGGACCCACATTTTGGGTATCAAGTACAGGAGGGTGTGTACTGAAGGGCGGCTAGATTTGTTTCTGAAAATTATAGCAGAACACAATAAGTAACTGATAAAGTAACTGGAATTGGATTTTTTGGATGACAGGAGGAGGGTGAAGCTTATATTGGCAATGAGGCGTGGAAACATATTGATGGAAGAATTAGGACATGATATAGAATGTTAAAGATCACCGTAATCACAAACTGGATTTATATTTCAAACACAAGGGTGTAGAAAAATTTTCTTTCGTAGGTAAGGGATTGGAGGATCGAAATAATATACCTAAATCATTTACTATTACGCAAATAGAATTTAAATTTACTGGAGCGTAAGAATAAAGGGGTTCGTAAAAGGGGGAAAATCAGTTTGTAGGGAAACCGCCATAGGAGCAAGCGCTCCAACACAATTAAATTAATTGAAAATCAAATTATTCAAGAGTGCATAGAGTAAATTTGTGAGATCATAGGCTAATGTGTATAATTGTTCAGTAGCGTAACTCAAGTTCTTAGATGTTACTTAGGATTCTAATTATCAATAATCGTTACTCAATCTTCCATTAGTTTCTAATATCCAAGCTGCTTGAAGGATTGTTCATAAGCATGTGATAAGAAGCAACTTGCACTAGGAAACAATTACTGCGTGTAGAAACAATCTACAACGCATCTAACTCTGTATTAAACCAACCATGCATCCATCTTCTCAAACACTCAGACCTTTTAGGAAAAGAATTAACTTGCAAGAAATAAAAATGAATACAGCAGTGAGTTACTGCTCAAAAGCAATTTAAAAAAACTGGTTAGTCCATCTCTGCTCAATGCCATCTATTTCGATTGTTTGCCAGACGCCGTAGAAAATGTTTTAATTTAAGAGCCGCAATGCATGTGAAAATGTTTTTCAAAATATCTTTGTAATTTTGCAAGCTCAAATCAGAAATTCTGAAGAATCAGGCTTTTCTTTGATGGAGAAACACGTATATAATGTCACGAAATATCTGTTTCAGTAAGCTTACACAGTTTTTACAGACAGTGTATGTAGTTGCACTGGATTGTGATTACTGATTTTGGAGATATCATTAGTAGCAGTTTGAGATTATTCCCTGATGTAGTCATCAATAGAGAAGTAAGGAATTTCGCAGATTGCTTAGAAATTCTTCACGATATGAACGCTATTTCAGCAAGGTAATATGAATGGTAACTTACATTAAATTGTAAAAACAACAATGCATTTTGCCCTAACATAAAAAAAAACTTTGAGATAACAAAATAAATTCAGTTATCGATATGATCGATTTTCCTAAATATTTATGCGAAACAATACAAAGTTCTATGTAGGGCTCATTCTAACGAACATACAAGCTCTCGTGCAGTTCTTATGTCGAATATTGAAGAATACAATGAAAATACAAAGAAGAAAGCACACAAAAGTTTGGTGTCCGTATTTGTACTACTGCTGTGCCGTTTGGGATTGACACAAGCACAGAGAAGAGCCCCTCGATTTGTGACTGCTTGCAACAGCATTCATAAAAGCGTCACGAATTGTTACGTAGATTGAGCTGGGAATGAAACATAGATTTAGTTTTGTAGTGCTCTAGGTCGATCACTTGCCTAAATACTTCATACTTTCCAAGACAGTATCCAGAAGGGCGAGCATGAAATAGTTAAGTAGTAGGAGCTGTGACCTGAGAAGTAGCACGCCAATCAGCAAGTCCTAAGACGCCAGTTGCCAAGCGCCAGTCATTACTGCAAGCTGGTAAAGTGACTTCATACAGCAGGTTAGCGAGGATTGTTGCCCTCTCTATACAGTGGTGATAGGAAGAGAAGTCTCTATTTAAACCCAGGGGGCAGGGGTCACTCGGTCTCTCCACGAAAATCTTTCAAGGTACCACATCGACGCCGAGGGCGTCGACGTCGGCGCCGCCGGGGCGTCTGCCGCAGACAAGAAGATGATGCCAGGCGTCTAACACACAGGTGGGCTCTACTGCGTTAGCTGGGTGGGGTCATTTAAGGGTTCAATTATTTGACCATATTCATGTGGGCATAGTCTTGTGGAGACAGTATCAATATTCCAGTTAGTTTGGGCTGCGAGGTGCCCATTAGTTACATGCTCGCCTAGTCCTTGGCCCTAACTCTAATTTTTGTTACAAAGCCAATTAAACAATGTAAATATTCACGTAGGCCATCAATCATTGCTCATGTAAATAAATGTGTGAATATGCAACTGCCGTTTACAGTAATTTAACCTAACCATCTAAGCTATTCCTATATTAATATCTGAATGTGCTGAGCAGGGGACCTACGACGAATATTCATATCAGAACCATATTAGACTTTTAGGATCGGCCCATTATCCAAGGTTCCAGTAGAAGTTTACTATGTCTGCACTTATCAATCAGCTGACAGGATCACTACAGTTTGAAGTTATTGGCAGACATGTCACCATCCAACTTTAATTACAAGTGCAGTAAAGTTCTTCATTCATGGTCTATTTCGACTGCAATGACCAGAGAGAAATGATCAGAGAAATATGACGCTCCATCAATTCTTTCTTCCCTGGAGCTGTTCGGGTTTCGTATCCACATAATAGAGATTATTTTTTTTATGCAAAGCACCCACCGCCATCCTCAGTTTTGTAAATTTCAGGGTATTGATTTAAATAGAAAATCATTTTACCGTCGTTTAAAGCAATGAATGTAGTAGAAGAACCTGAAAAATGGAGAAACATTAAAACCAACTGAGACAAGGATCTAAAAGATTAATGTGCTTGAAGGTGAGAATACAGAATCTTCAATAATTTACACTTATTTTCATTATCTATTTCTGTATACATTTGATAGTCAGTTAGTGTGGTCCTACGACCCGCTGACCGTGTTCATGTTTGCTGCCTTTGTCGTGGCTGGAACAACAGTTTGACTTCGAATCAGAATCAGAGAGTGATCTGGCATATCTCATTTGATCAGACAGATTTCTCAAGACTTCTGGACCACGGAAGTAATACTGGGACCCCTGTGTGAATCCCATAACCTTGACCGAGAGACCAAGCAGTCAGCCATCTGTGAAGACAGCCACTGTGTCGTGGCTGATGTGGGTTTTCAGTCTAACCAGTGAGAAACAGATGAGTGAGACTTGGTGCGAAGTCGGGCCTGGCCTGCGATAGAAGGGGATATTCACTTTCTACCATTTCAAATTAGGCGAGACGTTAGAGTAGTAGAGTTTATTTAAGAAAGCGATAGATCCACCACCGCGACCGAGCAAGACTCGCCTCTTACTGAATCAGTCGATTCAGTTTCTGTTGTCTCGCACTGGGATGTACCGTTTACTTTTGCGCCCCCTATCTCACCCAAGAAAATATGCTTTCCATCTTGTTGATGGAACATTTGCCCGGGTAGAGCCGTTTTGCATCTGCGCTCCAGGGTATGGTGTGACGTCTCACTTAGCAATTGTGGGTTAATCAGCCGTGTGGCTTTGGCCGGACTTATTCGTCTGTCTGGTTTGGCAGAATGGAGGCCGGAGGTATTTTAGAGTTTACTTACTTGCCAGAAATTTCACGTCGTCCAGGATCTCAGGCTCGTTCTCTTCAGCTGCCGACGTTCTGGTTAGCTTAGAATGCTTGACTAAATATTCTGACACTAAGTACCAATGGTAGGACTGGATCTATCTTTAGAATTATAAGTCACATTTATTAGACACCTTGGTTTATTGCCGTGCCTAGTTAAAGCAGATTAGGTGCCTCTGGGAAGAGTCCACGACTAAGTATTGAAGCAGTCAATCTGCTGTTAACTTCCTACACGGAAGCAGAGGGAGCTTGCCAGCGGGAAGTGTCGAGGTCGTGTCCGAGTCGGCGGCGGTGCTTCTGGCGACTGACAGAGGTTCCGGGAGAGGCCAACAGCTGAGGCCGAGGCACCATTTTCCAGCTTTAATATAGGGATTAGTCACGCGGACTTGTCGTATGCACGGGGCGATCACCTGCCGTCACGTGGCAAGGTTACCGCACGGCAGCCGCAGACTGTCCCATAAACGCGTGCGGCGCGGTTGTACCCCAGGGGCTTTGCTGATCACAGTGCTCTGCAGATTTTCATGCCGAAGGTTCTAGTATAGGCTGCACATGACTCACGTTTAAATGTATGCACGTCCGATACACATGTTACGTTTAAGTGACATGTGACTCACTTAATTTTTTATTAACTAATTGTCCTACTATTCCAAGAGTGACTTTTCCAATGGTCTTTTAACTCCAGGGTGGAAGAAAATATTTATAACTCATCAACAGAGGAGATGTGACTATATTCCATCCCTCTATCTGGGAGAGAAATTAAGAATAATAGTTTAAATTCCTTGTTTTGTGAGACTCACATCATATTTTCTGCTCGCATAACAGTAATTGCGCTAGACTGTAATTAACGTTCTTGCACAATTCCAAAGTTTCTCAATTTTGTGAACATTCTAGAAAGGAGTCTAGACCGACAATCAAGAATTGTTAAGAACTTTTTTAATATAATTTTCTGATCCAGTAACTAGAGTTTAAACATGGTCAGTGATGAGCTGGTTTATAATCCACATAATGACGTGTTCATTAAATAATATAATATTATTTTTCTACCTTTTCATCTTTCATTGCTCTATCATCGCTTATAATCTCTGCTGGTTTTACCTTTGATACGTTGATAAATCTGATAACAAACTAGATCCTTATATTGGCTTTTATATCTAAACAAATCAATTGATTTTTTCACGATAGCCTCTGAAGAAGTGTGATAGTTCAACCAGAAATTAAATATATATGCATGGGCGCCGGCAGGATTGCTTCTAGGGGGTGCACCAGGGCTGCATTGGTGCCTCCCCCCTATCGGCCCAAAAATTTCCGGGCTGGGTGACCTTTTTATAGCTCTACTACTACCCAGACGGCGACCCGGGATGTAGGGGGGTGCACCAGGGCTGCATTGGTGCCCCCCCCCATCGCCCCAAAAATTTCCGGGCTGGGTGACCTGCTTTTTTAGCTCTACTACTGCCCAGACGGCGACCCGGGATGTCAGGGGGGTGCAAGTGCACCCCCTTGCACCCCCCTCCCTGCGCCCATGTATATATGCAGAGGTCAATAGTGAGCACAGGATGGTCATTATTGGTGAGGATTTAAAAATAATCAGGTATCAACTGTGAAGGTAATAAGATTAACAATGGAAGCGAATCGAGATTTGCCATAAAAAGGGGTAAACCTTAGTGGCAAAATAGTTTGACATAAGTGGTAGGTACAATAAGAGGAGGTTGATATGGGATCACGAGAAAAATATCTGTGATGAAATAAACTGCACAGCAGGAACTTCGCTTAAAGGAAGGATATTCATGTGAATCTCAGCTGGCGCACTAGCTGCTAGATTCTTTGGATGAAATGGACAAAGGATGCCAGGTTTACAACATAGTACTACATATCGCGAAAACATTCGACAGAATGACATTTAAGACAGTTATAAACCAGATAAAACCCACTGGAATATATTAAAAATTACTTCCTGGATGGAGGAATTCTTAAAAGGAAGAAATAAAATCATTAAAGAAGAAAAATGGAGTATCATAAGATTTATAAGTATTGTATTCTCACCGTTGCTACTAATTATTTTGACGAATAATTGTGATAATGGTTTTCAAGCTCTGTTGTTTGCAAATGATATAACAGATCAAAACAAGAGAAGACAGTGAACATTTGCAAGCTTGTATCGATAGGATATCTAGCTTGATGTTTCAACTTGGAATGGAGATAGGTCAAGCAGTGTCAAATTATTTGGAACAAAGATAATAAACCATAGGTTATTTTTGATTGAAGCGTGCAGAGGGAATTTCTTATTTAAGAACTGAAGTATACAATACACTACAATAACATAAATCAATAAATATCTGACTTAACATTTGTTAATAAATCGAACTAGGCAGTTCACATTTCGCAGGTGGTGGGAACAGGTTTCAAAATCGTTTATCTATTGGAGAGAGTAATTAGGAAATGCACCAGATTAGTGAAGGAATCGTGTTTTCCTCAGTCTAGTGTTTGAATTTTGTAGCAGTGTAGTAGGGGACCCACGTTTGGAGGAGTCAGAGGGTGCAATTAAGGGAATCTAGATTTGTCTGCGACAATTATCGAAAAATACAATCAGTAACTTATATGATGAAGGAGCTGGATTGGAATTAACTTTAAGACAGGAGGAGGATGAAGAGAGTATTGGGAGTATACAGGGCATATGACAGTTATGAGGTCTGGAAGGATGTTTGTAGTAGAATTAGGAGTATTATATGTAATGAAAGAAATGACCACTCTGTTTCAAGAATACGTACATGGGAAGATTTTCTTTATTATTATTATTATCATTAATTTTAATTTTGATGGAGCTTAAAGGAGTTAGTAATTAGAATAAATCATTAAGGGAAGTACTGAATAACTTACCAAAAACACTGAATGAATTTAAAATTAAAAACATTCAAGAGCGAAAGTAGATGGTTGGAAAAGTACATTCAAAGAATTTAGGAATGGAAAATAGTAAGAAGGTGAATAAAAGGGAAAATAGCTGAGGAGCATGCAATCCATGGGAATTAAATTAATACTAAATTTCACATCCATAGGAAACAAGATTTATTGTTAAATCTATGCAATGTGTTAATGTTTATTGAAAATATCTTTGGTGCCGACATTGAGGAATCTATTCCTAAAAAACTTGTGTGGCTAGTTAATTTTAATTTTCCTTTTTATTCTTTGAGTTCTGAATACAATTATTATGGTAAGTTTATCGCATTTTTTTTTATCATTTATAATTTTAAAGATAAAGCTTTTGTCTTGGTTTTAGCAGTAATGAAGAAATAACAACAATGGCGTATCAACCATGGAGGAAGGAATAATATGGAGACGACGCAAGAGACCTTTACCACGCATGGGAGTGAAGCAGGCCGGCGGAGGAGTGGGGGGGCATGGCCGGAGTGGTGGGGGCTTGACCGCTTCCCAACAAACACGGGGAATATGTACAAACACCTCAAGGGGACTCTAGGATAAACGAGACGCCGCAATCTGGTGATGGATTATTATGTAACTCGATGGGACAAATAAAAAGTGAAGAATAAAATTTTTTGATATCCTGCTTAGTTTTCGAGATATTCTGTCTCAAATGTGAAATGGTTTTGGTTGAAATTCAGAAGAAAAAATTATTCAAAGTCAAATTTTATGATGAATTTTAATTTAAAAAGACGAGACAAATAAAAAATAAAGAGTAAAATTTTTCGATATTTCACCTAGTTCTCGAGATATACTGTCTCAAAAGTGAGGTGTAATGAGTTGAAATGCAGAAGAAAAATTTCGCAAAAGTCAAATTTAATGATGGATTCTTATATAACACGACGAAAAAACTCGATAATAAGGAATAAATGTTTTCGATATCTTGCTTAGTTTGGGGGATATACAACATCCAAATTGAGGGGTTTAGGTTTGGATGCAGGCTGGACCAAAAATTAATTCTGTCAAAGCCACAATGATTACATGGTTGACATGCAGAATGGATATTTCAGTTTTATTACTACCACTTGTGGTTAGTCTGAAATGTGTCCTAGACCAGAAAAAAAAGTAAGAGGACCCACTCTAGGGATGAGCAACCCAGACATTTTGTAGGCTGGTACCAGAAATAAAATGTTTATTCAGTCACCTTAATAAACATTCTCTTGATCAAGATGTGTTGTCTAATTTCACAGCCCTACTTATTAGGACAATGTAAAAAAATTATCTCTCAGTTAGATTTAGATACGAGGGGGGGGGGGGGGGAGGGAGAATGTTGTACAAAAAAAAAGAGACTAAATTAGAAACACATTCCCCAAATTGATTTTGTTCAAAGGCCAATAACTTCTTTATTTATGAAGCCCATTTTTATTTCTGCATGAACCTGTTTCGACATAAATAGATGAGAAAGATTTCAAAATCGGTAAAAATAGGTATAGACGTATTTACAAACAGAAACAAGTCTTATATGAAGCTTTAAAAATAACCTAAGTCAATGGCCTGAAATAGCTATTTAAAAAATTTATAAAACTCACAGCTTCTCACATAACAGTTAATTTCATCATCCATTGTCAGTATAATCAGCAACGTGACGAAAGAAATCGTAATAGTAAATTCACTGAATCGCGAAGTAGAACACGCCCCTTTAAATCTCATTTTAAACACTCGTTAAAAATAATGCTAGTCTATTATGTGCAAAATAGCAAGTTTGCTGATTTTCTACACTACACCAAGAAAAATTTGAGAACAAAGTCATCCCATTGAGAGCTATGACTAAATATTTATAGACGTGCTGCAAAGTTTGCGGTGTCTACCGCTCACTTCAACAACGATAATTACAATTCAACTTACTTATGAAATGATATTCCAGGTTCTTTCCTGTCTGGCCTATTTGTGCAACCGTACACAACACAAGCTGGCATTTTTAAACACTTATACACAATACTAAATGAAATAATCACTGCATCTACCACAATGTGAACACCTTAATTGTTGGGAAGCGCCATATGGTCGCTGCCGGTGCTGCCACCATGCGGGAGAGTTTAGTGCTTGCTTCACCGATTTAACGTCACTTCTCCTCCATATAATTCCTTCCTCCATGGTATCAACTAGTTTTTTTTATTTTAAAACGTTAATAAGTTGAAGCCGATTTCGGTAAGGCATTTGGGAACGGGTCAGAAAATGAATTTGAATAGCATCCTTAACTGATTATCTTCTTAGTATAGATTCCTTGCATATAGGCAACGGTGAATTTCGAGTTGATCGATAGCTGCCATATTAGCGCAGGTTATGATTAGATTGTAATTCACACTGGTCTGGATTGTATACTGTATTTCTTGGTACATCATGTGGATATTAGCATTTATTGTTATTTTGCGTTTCGTTCCTGTATTGAGTAATTCTTGCGCCTGAATGTGTTTTTTTTTTTTTTTTTTTTTTTTTTTTTTTTTTTTTTTTTCGCTGCCTTTGCCGCTGTGATTGAAGTCCCACTACCTTCGGTAGTATAACTTCTAGGTGTTAGGATAGGGTGTTTATTTTTTGGGACACTTTTTATTTCACTTTCAGGGGAAAAACCAGGGCTATGACCATCTAGGATGGTCTTAATGGTGAAAAAACCCCTGCGGAGTTCATGTTCTGTGCTGCTCTATGATGGCTGGTATAGAATACTGAGGGGAACTTTATACTTATGCCAACGTCTCGGCATTACCGTTCCAATCGACTCAGTTCTTTCGTCTCTGGCGTCGTTCAATTTCTTGTGGAATTTTTCTGTTAGATTAAATATTTCGGTATTGATTAAGGGAATATGTGTCTCGTTATGTAGAGTTTCTATTGGTGTATATCTGGGTGCGTTTAGGATCATCCTTAGACATCTGTTCTGGAGTAGCTGGATTTGTTGTAGATTGGTTTGGCTTGCCAGGCCCCATATCTGGCATCCGTACATTAAAAATGGGAGAATAACCGATTTGTATATTCTTATTTTTGTATTAAACTGTAGGTTGCTGCTTCGTAATACTGGTGAAAGGTTGGAAATAATTGCTAGTCCTTTTGTTTTCCTATCCATGATATGTTGTCTAAAAAGTAATTTGTTATCCAGTAATATACCCAGGTACCGATGTTCTTTAACCCAGGGGATATTTTGGTTCAAAATTTTTAAATTCTTGTTAATTTCTGGCCTTTTTTTTGTGAAATAGATTCCCGCACATTTTCCAGGATTGATTTTGATTTTATAGTTTCTGCACCATTTACTGATTTCATCTAGTCCTTGTTGTAGGTGAGTAACGTTAAGATCATGTCTTCTTCCTGATGTGTACTCTGTAGTGTCATCGGCAAACTGTGCCAGATTCACATAAGGCGGGGTCGGGATTTTGTTTGTATAAATTTTGAAAAGTGGCGGTGCGATAACCGATCCTTGCGGAATTCCAGCTGGAATCGGAAGAATTGAAGACCTCTGTCCGTCAACTTCTACGTAGAATTTTCTGTCGGCTAAGTAACTACCGATGAATTTAATGTAGCAGTGTTTAATGGACGTTTGAGTCCGTAATTCCTGTATAAGTTTAGCGTGCCAAACCTTGTCGTAAGCTTTTTCTATGTCTAAAAATACTGCTGCTGTAGATTTGCTAAAGTTAAAATTTTTTGTTATATCTTCTGTAATACGGAGGAGTTGAGTTGTTGCAGTTACGCGGCTTTGAAATCCGAATTGTTCTGGTCTTATCGTCTTTTCTTCTTCGAGACTGGTGTTAATCCTCTTCAGCAGTATTCTTTCTAGTATCTTTGATGTTGACGAAAGAAGACTAATTGGGCGGTAGTTTACGGCTTGGCGGTGGTCTTTTCCACGTTTTGGAATGGCTTTAATTTTTGCTACCTTCCATGCTGTGGGATAATAACAATTTAGGAGACAGCTGTTAAAGATTCTAGTCAAAAGCACTAATCCCTTTTTCGGCAGGTTTTTCAAATGTATGTTTTTTATTTTGTCATGTCCTGGGCTTTTATTTTTTGCAAGATTCTTTATTATACTTCTTACTTCCCTCGGGGTTGTAAGCTCTGGCTGGTCTGCAGTTGGTTGTTGGAGGATTTCCAATGCGTGGCTTTCAGTTTCCTCGGCTTGTCGGATCTCTGCCGGTGTAAGTTGGTACTCCGCTGTGGTATACTGAGATGCGAAGTTTTCAGCTAGTAATTCAGCCTTTGCTACAGGTAGGAAGCAAGGCCCTGCCGGACCATTTATCGCGATGTTCGCTTGTCGAGGTTCTTTTAAGGCTCTAATTAGTTGCCATGCCTCTTTGTTCTGCAACAAAAGGCTTGACATTTTGTCCTCCCACTTTTCAGTTCTTCTTTCTTGTAGCCTAGCTTTTAGTTGCCGTGCGAGTTGGAGGTATTGTCTCTTGTCCCTTGGATCACGGTACCGCTGCCAAAGTTTTCTGTATCTGTTTCGCAGATATCTCAGATCTTCCAAGATGGCTGGAAGCTCCTCTCGTTGATGGTTATCCAAAACGATTGTAGTGGAGGCTCTTCTTTCTGCTTCTAATACTACCTTGTCGAAGTGTTGTATAGCTGCATTCGATTCGCTCTGTGCTAGAGACATTATATGTGGTTCGTATCTTATTGTGGATAAGTCTAGTAAAGTGATTCCAGTCAGTTTCTTTTACTTTCTTTGGTTTCACGTCAGAGTAGAGCCATCTTTGAATAGTGAGCAGTACAGGGAGGTGATCTGATGAAAGGTCATTCAGAGTTGCCAATTCTATGTGTCCGGAAATATCTTTGGCGATTATAATGTCCAGCACGTCTGGTCTATGTCTCGAGTTGAAGGGAATATGCGTCGCTTCTGATGGTCCGATGACTTCTAAGTTCCTGAGATCGCACATTTGTAACAACCGTTCGCCTCTTCTGTTACTTGTTCTTGAATTCCAAATGGGGTGTTTGGCATTAAGATCTCCACCAATTATGACCTTGTTGCCCACAGCCATTATCAGGTCTAGGTCCTGTTCATGTAAGTTCTTATTTGGGGCTAGATACGCACTGACAAATACTATGTGTCCTTCTCTTGAGTGAATGCACACTGCTGTAGCCTCTAGGTCTATAAGTTGTGGCTTGGTTATTGGGGCGTGTGACAGGTTTTTGCGTATGGCTACAGCTGTGCCTCCTCCTCTTTGTCCCACTCTATCCGTTCTGTAAACTTGGTATCCAGTTAAACGAAAGGTGTCCGTTGGCTGAAGAAAAGTTTCTGTTATTAACATGATGTCAATTTCTTCTCTGTTGAGAAAGGTCAGTAAGTTCATTTCTCTTGTTCTTAACGTTGTTTGCATTCCATAAAGCTGCTGTCATGTTTTTCAGATAGGGTGTTTGCGCCATTATTTCGCTTAGGGCCATTACACCTTCAAGCAAGACTAGTAGTTTTTGCAATCCTCGTGCTTTTTTCATTTTAACCATTGTTCTTTTTAAGATTTTGAAGAATTTTTCCATTTCTGAACCGAAAAAACTGGGTATGTCATCGGTTTCGTCCTCTGTTGATTCATTCTTATCTCTCTTGTTGTGTTGGGACTTCTTTTGGCGGTCGTCATCGGATTCGTCTTCCATATAATCATTACTATCTTTGTTCTTCTTCTGATTTTTCTTTTTTAGGTCTTGTCCATTTTTATTTGTTGATTGAGACTTATTGTTTGATTGATCATCCCCTGAAAGGGCGTTTGCGTATGAGCGAGTCTGTTGGCTGCTCTTATTTGGTTCAGTCATTCTTTGTTTTATTCTTCTTAAGTTGTCTGTTTCGATGGCAGAGTTTTTATCTTTCTTGTCTTTTCCATCTTTTTCTTCTTGTCGCTTATTTGTGCGTGGTGGGCGTAGCAGTTTCTGATACTCTGGGCAGCCTCGCCAAGAGGCTGCATGATCTCCCTGGCAATTGGCACACTTTGCTTTTTCCGTTTTGGGTAAGCGGCAATCCTTTGTCAAGTGTGACTTTGCACACTTGACACATCGGCTTGGAAGGTAGGAATAATTTGAAGTATGTCCGTGCCTCTGGCATTTGGTACATTGGGGTGGACCATTCTGAGAACGATACCGTTCTATTTGGACTCTCATATAAAGGATAGCTCGTTCATTGTAGATTCTGTCCGAGTGCTGGCCGCTTGGCAAAGTTACAGTGTATGTTGGGAGGGTGATGAGCTCCCTTGTCTCCTGATTTCGCTTTTTAAATTGGTGAACCGCTTGAATGTCGTAGCCTTTGGATCTGAGATCTTCCTCAATTTCTTCTGTTGCTGTGGAGGGTGGTAGTCCCTTAATAACAACTTTTAGAGGCCTGTCTTCTTGAATCTGATAGCTGTAATGGTTGATACTGCTCTTCTTAAGGAAGTTCTGGATGATTAAGTGGTCTTCTTTGGATTCCGCATAATATTTCATGCAATCTCCTCTAAATACGCCTTTCAGTTCTCCAGTTATCATACTCTTTAGTCTCTTGTTCAAATCCGTGAAATTCATTTTTCCAAATACAACGATTGGGGGAAGGTGTTGTTTTGGTTGGGCCGTGCTTATGTGTTACGATCTAAGTAACCTGTACCAAAATTATTATCTCGCGGTATAGCTCCTTATACGACAATTTTATTAGTATATGCTGGTTTCATGAGTTATTATTTCAGTTTCACGTAAGTAGTTCCAGTCATGTAGCAACGTGTTACAGTATGATTATTAAGTTAAGCTGTAATGTTTGCTCTTTGTATCCAGAACTATTCAAACATAAATTATTCTCAGTGGTCCATGCTGAACAGACAGCTTCGTGTGCAGCGTTTCGTTTAAGGTATCTTGTATGTGTGGCATGAAACGATATCGAATATTAGTTTATTTAACACCAAATGCGGTACTATTTCATATGGCATAGGCACTAAATTGCGCCGCGATTGGCGCGTGTGATAAGAGTTCAACAAAATGTAGGCAATAAAAATTGAAACATTTTTTTTCCATTTTATCGGTAAATACTTCTCGGTGAAGCGGATCTGTGGCTGGCTACACTATGGATTATATAACGAAAGCTAAATGGCGTGCTGCGTGCTGAAGTGAATGCGTGTTTTTACCCATAATCCCGGATGGTAGTTTGTCTTCTTAAACCAAGGAACCTGTAGACGATCAAATTTATTTGAAAATTTGTTGGTCAAACATCACGCTTTCATCAAACAAAAGCGCGAACGCTCAAACCAAAGACCAAACTAATTTGTCAAACTTGCCTTTAGTTTCATTATCTGGACGTGACGCGTGCCGCAATGAGTAATAAAGATGAAACATTTGTGGTATTGAGGAGAAAAAATAAAGCATAGATTTTGGTCTAGACTTTTGTTGAAATTAAGAGAAAAATATAGCCACGATAATTTACTAGGAGAAATATTATACACAGGACCAGGAGCTTACACTAACGTCCTCCACATGGACCATAAATCTTTTGAGTTCCTATCATTACTAAATCTTCGCACTAAAAAAATTGACACAGTAATGAGCAAATTTATACCAGCTACTCAAAATTATAAATACCCGTGGGGTATCTAGCTACTGGCGCTGATTTTGAAAATTAAAAATTTCACAAAATTGTTTGCATCTCGTAAGGGCTAAAAATACCATTGTAACTTGTGAAGCATTTAAGTAAAACATTACATCAAACACGCCGTCAATCAAAATTTCCATCAAACTCACACATTATTTGACAATGTGTCAAACAATGCTGAAGGTGATAGCAAAATTTAACAAACATTTGCAATTTGACAAACAATTGGACTGTCTACAGGCGCCTTAAGAACAAAGTTCTGTAGTTGTTGATAGACAGTCGGAAGCAGTTTCTGTTTTCCACAACTCTTACTAGAGATATACAGGGTTTGTCCGGAAAGTAATAGGACTGATTTTTTTCCGCCGCGATTGTACTTCAGAGCGTGCGCGTACCGACTGGATTCGGTAGAGGGGGTTCCTAGCTAACAATCGAGCGGCTGGTCAATTGTCTCCGAGCACCTGGAGAGTAGGGCCAGGCATTTTCGCGCGACGTGTTTCTGTGAGTTGTGCAAGCCGAAAATGCAGCGTTCGTTAGAGCAGAGGTACGCGATTAAATTCTGTGTGAAACTCGGTAAATCTGCGACAGAGACGTTTGATATGATCAAGCAGGCTTACCCAGATGTTGCTTTAGCAAGATGTGGTGTGTTTCGGTGTCACCAGGCCTTTTTGGAGGGCCGGGAAGAGGTCGCCGATGAAGACCGTGCTGGAAGACCTTCGACTTCGACAAACACCGACAATGTGACTCGTGTGCGCAAAGTTTTGAACACAGACCGTCGACTAAGTATTCGTTTAATTGCCCAGATGTTAAATTTACCAAAATCTCCCACCCGAATGTAACTCTTGCTACTTATTATGTATTTCCTAGTACCCAGGTCCTAGTTAGACAGAAACTTTTTTTTTTTGACATTTGTTGTAAGTACTGTCTGTATAAGAGTAGTGCTCCTGCTTTCTACCAATATTGAATGGGAAATAGAAACAGAGTTGTTAGCAGTACAGTCTGCTTTCAGAATGATATATTTATCCGCGTAGAGCTAACATCATTCAGGGGTTGTAGTAATGCTGTCAGGAAGGGGAGATCCGGGATTAAATTCCTTTTATTTTAAAGGAAGATGCTTACTAATTGAAGTTCTAAATGTAATTTGAACTGATAGTAACTGATTTAACGACTTTTAAAAAAATAAGAAAACATTGTTCGTAGGAATTGCAGATGTTGGTTTCGTATTTGTATTAGTATTATTTATTACTAATTGTTATTTTTGTTTGATATCTGTTACTGAGCGTGATGGGTGAGTGGTTAACGCTCTGGCCTCACATTCAGGAGGACAGCGGTTCGAATCCCCGTCCAGGCATCCAGATTTGGGTTTTCCATGGTTTCCCCAAATCACTCCAGGCGAATTCCGGGACACTTCCTTGAAAAGGCCATGGCCGAATTCCTTCCCCT
>JARYHS010006964.1:6205036-6228036 GCA_031002005.1 Vandiemenella viatica
GCCTATAGTTGTTCTGGTGTCCTATAAAGTATCTTTATACTGCTTTTTAGTCCTAATCCTTAAAGTAATGAAGCATAAAAGCAGTTTTGTGATCATTATGTGGTCAGAGTCTTCTTTACAGTCATGTTCAGGCATCTCAAGGAGGCAGTTCTGTATCAGTAGCAGTGTCTGATAATGTGGCATCATCTTCTTGGACATTGTATTGCACTCAGTCAAGCAAATAGTGTAGTTAATATAGATTGACAAAGCCTCCTGTGATAGCCATAAAAATAACACTACTTGATGTTTTTGTTATTTTTGGTTGTTTCCACCTACCTGTTTATGGCATTCTCTGTAGACCTAGGCATTTAGAATGCCCGTATATTTTAGATCTTTCTATTCAGTTTTATGTGGTTCTTAATTGTCTTGCTCTGCATCTTTTCAAGCACATGTAATAACTATCCAATATAATTTGTATACAAGGGAATCTTTTTTATTTTCCTTCATTAAAATTATTTACTAACTATGTTACAATTTATTCAAGAATCTATCTAATAAAATATTAATACTGAAATATCTACAAATCTGAAAATAATTTTATTAGCAGTTGCTAGCACATCAAGACTTACAGTCTGATTGGTACAGAAGCCACTCCTTTTATGATTATATTCATCACTGTTGTCGGAATTTTTCTTTTATCATTTGAGTAGGCTATTACAGCTTTATGGATGGCAGAAGTTGCATTATTTCTTTTTCCAGCCTATTATCCAGTAATTTAACTTGTAGTAATTTCTCCTTTGAGCCTCACCTTATTATTATGGTCCTCTCTGTAGTCTTATTTGGAGACAGTGTTTAGGGAGATCTGATTTTCAATGCACCTATTTTATAAAGGATAAGCCAAGTGTTACTAATAAAGTGTCACCTCACAAGAGTTATCCAACCTTCTATCTGTATTCATCTACATCCGTACTCTGTAAATCACAAACATTGTGGGTTGCAGAGGGTGCTAAGCACGAATTCCGAATAGTGCGAGGAAAGAAGGAATACATAAAGGTATCAGTACGGCATCTTATTTCTCTAATCTTATCCCTCTGGTCATTGCAACCTATATGAGTTGCCAGAAGAAGAATTTCATTGTACTCGAAATTTAATTTTTTTCGCATATTCTCCAATAAATTTGAACACAAGCTGTGCCATCTGTCTTCCAAACTATCCCAGCACAATCTGTGTATCAATACTGTGACACTTTCATAAGGGCTGTAACAACAAGTCACAAATCCAGTGACTCTTCTCTGCACCCTCTCCACTGGGTCAATCAGAACCTTGTGATACGGATCCCAAACTCCACAACAGTAATCCAGATGCAGACGCTCTAATGTTTTATACACTATCGCCTTTGTGTGAGCATTACAATTCCTCAAAATATGACCTACGATTTGTAATTTAGAATTTGCCTTGCCTACGACGGAAGTTATGTGCATGTCTCATTTCAGGTTGTTTTGTACTATCACCCCCAAATACTTCACGGAATCACCTGTGTCAATAACTGAATTGTTTATTTTGTACTCCTGAACAGACTGATTCTTTTTGTTACTACTTATTCAAATTGCCTTGTACTTTCTGCAGTTAAGTGTAAGCTGCCATTTATGGCACCAATCGAAAATAGCATCCAAATCGCACTGAATTTCTAAATAATCGTTGGAGCACCTTATTTCCCTATAGATAACTGCATCGTTGGCAAACAATCGCAACCAGCATTTGACATTGTCTCCTAGATCGTTTATAAATATTTAGAAGAAAAGTGGTCCTATTAAACTTCCTTGAGGAATGCCCGAAGTAACATTTATCTGAGAAGAGGCTTCCCTGTCAACAACGACATACTGAGATTGACCAGTTAGAAAATCACATATCCATTCGCAAATCTGAGCCGAAATACCGTAAGCTCGAATCTTCGCTAAAAGTCGATTGTATGGCACAGAATCAAAAGCTTTCAGAAAATCCAAGAAAACTGCATCAACTTGCGAACCTGCATCCATAACTTTCATTACGTCATGGGAAAATAGGGTCAATTGTGTTTCACATGATCTCTTCTTCCAAAATCCGTGTTGACACAGTATATTTCTTATCTAGAAATTTCATAATGTTCGAGCATATGACATGTTCCAGAATTCTGCTGCAGACAGATGTTAGAGATACGGGTCGCTAATTCCTAGGATCACTCTGATCTCCTTTCTTAAAAACGGGAATTACTTGGTCTATTTTCCAGCTAGAAGGTACTTTTTTCTCTTCTAAGGATTTACGAAATATATCTGACAGAAATGGTTGAATATCCTCCGCGTATTCAGAAAATACTCTTACCGGTATACCATCAGGACCCGGCGCTTTACCCCACTTCAGGAGTTTTAATTGCTTTACAATACCTACGCTATCACTTTCTATCGTATCCATCTCTAATTCCACACAATGTGATAAAGTGGGCATGTTTTCCATGTTTTCGCGTGTGAATGAATTTTTGATTGCCTTTGCCGTGGCTGTCTTCAACTTCCTGTCTGTCTTTTATTAGAACTGGCTTATTGTTCCCACTACAACTAAACTTTTTTACATACAACCAAAATTTCTTAGGGTTTTCAGTGGAGCTCTTAAAGAGAGAATTGGCACGAAAGTCATTAAAGGCCTCACACATTGCTATCATTAGAAACTTTCTTTCCTCCCTGGTTGCTAGGAGGTCTCTGCAGGCCTTGTGTTCTACTAATATATATTTAGTTGCAGTTTCTGAAGCTTGTTTGTACATTGATTGTGCCCATAATTTTCCTGATACATATGGTTTTCTTGCCACTTTCCATTGGATTCAATCAAGGTATGATGACTTATATTTCCAACTGCTCTCCTACTTCAAAAAAACTTCGCTGTGATTCTGTTTCTTATTGGCAAATAAGTGTCTGTGCTTGTACTTATCCAATTGTGGTAATTAGATTGGCAGCATGCTTGATTTCTGACCTTGAGGTCATAAACACTTACCACTTCATACAATACAATTTTTTTGTCTGTTGCTATTACTATCCGATAGCTCTCCAAATCTGAGATGCAAATACATTTTGATCATTTTAATCTTTCTATATATTTTATTTATTTCCACACTATTCCTTAGAATATTATTATGTCTAGTTAGTACTCTTCAGATTGAAATCGTTTTGTCATTCTTGACCTAATGTGTGTAAAGATTTTTAGTATGAAGGAATTGGGTGTCTGTTCAGGAAACATTGAGAATTTAGAGCAATAATTGTTTTAAATTTGGTAATAGTTGTCTTAGATTAATTTCTTAATATTTTCAGTATCACATTCTATTTTATTTCAGAACATAGTTTACATTTACACTGCACTTAATATTAATAACTAATTCACAATGGCCATCTGGAATTTTCTGAATATGGCCATCGCATCTGTTCACTACAGTTGGGTACAGCACTAAAGCATTGTAGATACCTGCCATTTACTGGACCTAGTCTCTGATAATATAGTATTGCTTTTCAACCCATTTAGAGGATGCAGGTTCGATTTCCCATCTGACTAATCAGATTTTGATTTACCATGGTTTCCTAAAATCACTCTGGGTTAAAGAGGATAGCTCTTCAAAGGGCTAAACACCTTCCATTTTCTTACCCCCAGGTCTTTCTCACCTCTATTGGCCTCAATACCAATGGGATGTGTTTAAATTTATTAATTTAATTTAATTGCAATGTAGCACAGGCTCCGGTGGCAATTTCCCTACACACCCATCTTCCCCCTATCCTGCACCTACCTACATTTGCCCTCTATAAATTTTATCTTTAAATTCTTTCAAATCCTTCGGTAAATTATTCATCATTTCTCTTGGTAACTCATCCCAATCCCTGACACCCTTACCTAAAAAAGAGAATCTTCCCACACCCTTGTGCCTGAAATCGAGTGCCAGCTTGTGGTCATGGTCATCTTTTCCCTTCCATGCACTACTTTTCATACCTATTGCAATATCTTTCCATGCCTCATCGCCAGTATATGCCCTGTACACTCCCATGACCCTCTTCATCCTCCTCCTGTCTTGCAATGAATCCCATTCCAGCTCCTTTATCATATCCGTCGCTCATTGCATTCTGCGATAATTTCCAGAAACAAATCTAGGAGCCCTTTTTTGCACCCTCTACAACTTCTGTATTTGATACGTAAAATGAGGGCCCCATACTACACTACCATATTCAAGCAATGGTCTGACCAACGTTTTGTAACCCAATTCCTTGACTTCTTTCATACATCCCCTCATCACTTTCTCCAACAAGTGTAGAACTTTGAAACCTTTTTCTACCACCTGTCCTATGTGTCCTGCCCAGTTAAGTTTGTTATCAAAAGTAATTCCAAGATATTTACATTTCAAGTCTTCATCAAGCAATTCTTTCCCCATCTTATATTCATAATTAACCTTTTGTTTTTTATTTGTGTATCTAATAAGCTGACTATTCTTTGCATTTATATTCATTCCATATTTACCATATTACCTCTACACTGGCCTAATTACACAACAATTAAGTAATATGGCTATCTGTGTTGTGAACACCCATTTGTCTTTTGTCATTTTCTCTCTCACCAAAAATATCCACTCAAAAAAATCTGTTTATTTCATTTCTGTCATTTCCACCATCCTGCCTTCTGATCTAATATGTGATTATTTCATACTTAATATTGTTGCAATACATTATTATTGCTATTATTATAAAATAGAATAGGGGAAATTCCCTCATCACTTATCTCAGATGATGTCACGAGGACCAGATGCACACAAAAAATAAATACAATTTCCCCCTCTCCCTGTTATTAGTCTTGCCTTTCACATGACAAAGGTTATTAACCAAATTTCATGCAGTGCATTGTGTTTCTTTGGCCCTCTTTCCTTCATCTGTTGTGAGTGGCAGGTAAATTTCCCCAATCATATCTTGTATTCATTGCCTGCTCGCACTTTCACTATCACCATTATCCTATTAGTTTTACTATCTTTAATCCCAATTTACTATTGACACTTAATATTAAAACATTCATAAAAATATAACTGCTGTGGTTACATAATAACAGTGAGGGACTTGAGTGTAATTCTGGTGACTATTCCATCTCAATATGAGGTGATTAGGACTTTAGATATATATCTGTTTGGCCAACCCAATACAACAGGCCCTCACTTGTGCTCTCTTGCATTACAAACACTATGTGTGCATTTGTACCAATATGCCTTTAGAATCCAAGTCAGTAACAAGAATAGGCAAAACTACCATTAGTTTCACTAATTGCTGTAGCAACTCAGCTAACTCTTGTGAAAAGTGTACAAAAGATATACTTCCTCCAAATGAGGAAATTCAATGAGACTTCATCCAGGAAAGCTTGGTCTATAATCTAAAAATTTCATCATAACTCCATCCGGCGGTTAGTGAGGCAGAGAGAGAAAGAATTTCTTGAAATATGATAGTGTCATTATTGTGTCTATTCTTTCCTGCTTTGGTATTAATTTTCCAAACAGTTGTTCTTTGCCTGTCATGTTTGAATCCAATCAAGGACTGAAGTTTCCTGGCCACTTCCATAATCTGAACACTTCTTCTAACTGAAGCCCTTGTAATATCAGCTTTGCTGGAACCATGTCATCATCACTTCATAAATTTTTCTAGTTGACTAAACCATTATTGGATTATTTATCAAATATACAGTTGGGATACGCATTCCAGATTAGACAGAAAGATCACAGTTTAGTTACCAATTGCAAAAATAATTATCGAAGTTACAAAAACTGGAAAAGGTTACTTGTACATTTCAGTGTTATTTCAAACCAACATTTTCAAAGTTATTTTTAAGGAGAAAAACTGTAGGCATTAGATATACATTCATTAATTTTTTCTTTGGAAAAAAGCTAAGTTAAATTGTTATAAATGACAGTAAATATCAACAAAATATAATCAATATCAATTTTATTTAGATTCCCAAGAAATATTAATAAATACACAACACTGACAAAAACTTTATCATTTAGATATTTATTTTTTCTAATCAAGTGGCATGGGTGTATATAACAACAATTTATATATTCCTTGACATAATATACTATTCCCCAATATTACAGATGTCCACATTTGTTTTGAACTCTGACACAATAAAAAGCTCATTAGCTTTGACTATCAGTGCTGCAGGTAAATCAAAGAGTGTATTATCTTAATACAAATTTTTCTCGGTAATATATGTCTGTTCCAAGTGGAAGTTGATGTTTAATTTTGTATACTTCCGATTTTTAAAATATAAAATATAGTATATATAAGTAAATGCCATTATTTGTTTGTAACTTTGTCATAAGAGAAAACTGACAAACTTTATTTTCCATGACTACTATTGAGAACTTATGAGAAGCATTGTTCTTAGGTAGTTAATACCTCACTTTCTGTTTTTCACTATTTATTTTATTATATGATTGCAAAAAATGCAGCATTTATTATAACAGCAGTGGCAATAGCATGATTTGAAATTATTAAAATTCATTGAATTTTTTACCATCTTTGAAGGTGCAGGTTTTTTACAAACATGTTTAAATATGCTTGGTTTGCCTCAAAATTAATTGGAAAAGTGCTACCATATTAAATTTTCATGATATCTGTACCCTGATATTTAAAAAACAGTATGGTTGTGAAAAGGTTTTGTTAATGAAATATTCATTACTCATGATTTATCTGTACTTGAAGTCTTTTATGGTGAATAAAAGCGTCAATTGAATTTTTGTGCAAAAAAGATGTATTAGGTATATGTGATGAAGTAATAAACATGTGACTTTTAAATTTATATGTGGAAATAAGTTGTTTTGAGGTTTTATTGAGCAGAAAACTTACATTTATGGGTTTTTTATTCCTCAATTCACTTCTTGTCAACGATTGCAGAAGTACTTTTTTTTAATATTGTAATGGAACATAATTTTTAACAAATTGAAATCCTAAACACCAAACAATTTTAATCACTATCAAATTTTAAACTACTGTTTATGTAAACTTGCTGATAACATAGAAAAGAAGAGAGAGAAGTTACAAAATCCAAACCATAAAATATTATACTCATACTTCTTGCATGGAAAGCTGCTACATTAACCCAAAGCTGCTTTGATGACAGTTTTCACTTTCAAATGGCTCTTAAGTTGCCATCCATAAATCATTTGACATTCTTAATTTTGTTGCAAACAAATGTACATAAAAGTGATATATTTGTAAAATCAACTAACAGGTTTATGACCTAATAAATAATGAAGCTCAATGGGCAATCTGGTCCTTCTAATCATACCTACCATGTGTTGTGCATATATGTTATATTACAACTGAGTCTTGTATAATTAGGGGTTTTAGATAAGTTGCCGTGAAAAAAATATATATACTTATTTCTGTATCAATCATATAATTATGTTTTATTGCTTTCAATATTTTTGACGTTCTGGCCTCGCATTCGGGAAGACAATTGTTCGAATCCCTGTCCGGGCATCCAGATTTGGGTTTTCCATGGTTTCCCCAAATCACTCCAGGTGAGTGCCAGGATGCTTCCTTCAAAACACCGTGGCCGAATTCCTTCCCATTCCTTGCCCCCCATCCTTTCCCATCTTTAAAAGACCATGTTGAAAAAGAGACGTTAAACAGTTAAATATATATATATATATATATATATATATTTTTGAACTATTGGGCTATCCTTAATTTATTCTTTATCTGTTATTTTCACTGAAGTAATTGAAACTGTTTTCTCTATTTTATATTACAGGTCAATAATTGAACATCAACAAAACAATTTTCTTCTGTGTTGTAGACATAGTCATGTCAGCAAGTTGGAGAATTTTCACATTAGCAGATCACTTTCAGTCCAATGTGATGTGAGCAATACCAGTGTATTCAATGAGGCCAGTGGAAGCAACATTCTTATTGTTAATCAAACACAGTATACTTGTGCTATGTGTCTTCAGTATTTCTCCACAAGGGACTTGCTAATAAGCCATATATTTAGTCATGACCTATGTATAAATTCACCACTGTATATTTGTCAATATTGTGGTCTGGTTTTCTCAAATGTTTCGGAGTTATGTGCCCATAATTTTCAAGAGAATAGGAAAGTTATATTTAAAGAGCCATCAATAATTGAACTTACATGTGCAGAATGCACAAACATTTTTTTCTCTTTTGCTCTCTGGTGAAACATGTATTCACTCACATCTTAGCTATTTCAGGTCCCTTATATTTTTATTGTGCAATGTCTGAGGACATAGCAAAACACCAATGTAATAAATACACCAGCAGATCTTCACAAAGAAGGTAAGATGATGTCTTATTATTCTGTATTTATACTGCAATTATTTTGAAGTTTAATGTTAATTATGTATTGTTTTGCACTAATACTGGGTATGGCTAATTATTTACCACCTAATTAATAAAGTGAAAGGTTGATATTTGATTCTATAACTAATATTTCTGTAATTGTCTGAGCAGTTTAGTTTGTAATAAGTGCACTATATTACTAAAAGTCATAAGACAAAGAACGAATATAACAAAAACTCCTGATCATGGAACACAAAACTATCAACCAGTGGTTGGACCAGAAACATTATATTCGGCAGAAACCCTTATTCTGACAAGAAATGGGGATCTTGAAAAACTGAAAAATCATGAGGAAAATACTGGGACCTAAACGTAATAGTAATGCTGAATACAAATTAAGACCAAACCGAGAACTATACATGGAAATAAGAAAATTATCAGTTATAATGAGGAAAAGAAAACAGCAAGTTTTTGGGCACACATACAGAATGGATACTAATAGACTAACAAAACAGATACTTACTAAATAAATATAAATCCAAACCAACATGGTCCACTGAAAGTGAGAAGGACATGAAAACCGCTGGAATGAAAACAGATATAATAGGCAACAGAACACTCTTTAGAGAAGTAATTCAAAAGGCAGTTTTTCAGGAAAGAGAAATACATACAGGGAAGGAAATGGACCCTGGTAGAAAAGGAACAATACTCACAAGGAATCAATGAAGTTTGGAAGCAAAGAAAATTAAATACAAAGAAACATAGCCAAAGTTGATTTATTGTACCCTTCAAATGGGTTATTCAGAAGAAGAAGAAAAGCCTGCTTCTTTGATGTATAGTTTCAACATAGCTTCATTTGGCAGCAATAGCTAACTAGGCATAAGAATTTACATTTTGCAACTAAAGAAGTTTCTAGTTGCTGAAATACCTTGCAGAAAATAGTTCCATCGTAGCTGGAACAGGAACACGTTTTGAATATCTCATGTTAGTATATTCACTTGTAGATAATATGGATTATCAAATGCAGTTTGCCTATACTCAGATTGTTAGTCATTTTTTTCTGTGAGTCTTAAGAATAATTTGGAAGGTAATGAGACGTTTATTTAGGAAGTATTTTAATATTTGTAATATGGAAATGTATTTTTTTTACTATATCTTTGATTATGTAACTGTGATTTTCTAGCTGTTAAAAATGGATATTTTCTATCCTTTTTTAAGTAAAATATGGTTGTCAGTTCTGGGAAATTAGTATTTCTTTAAGACAGAAAAGCACTTGTAAATGGTGTGATGATATTAGAACCAACTTATTGAAATTTAGTTAAGAGATGATGGGATGCTGAGTGGTATATAAGTTGCTGATGAGTTGATTGGTGTATTTGTTTAAGATTTACGACATCACTAATGGTCTGATGGATAATGAATGATGATTGAGTGATAGCATATGGAAAGGAATATGGAACTATGTCCTCATAGAAGTAGAGCTGGTAAACAATTTTTTTGGATACTTGAGGCACTGTACAAAATCAAAGACCTGGCTGGTGAAGGGTAGGGCATAACCGAATTATTAACAAAAAAATTATTTTCCTTCAAAATTTTGTTTCATAAATAATGAAAAATATATTTAAGACATGCTAAGGTTTAGACAAAATAATATTTATACCCAGAAAAACATTTTTCCAAAATATTGCCCATTTTGGTGGAGTCACCTAGCAAATAAAAAGAGCCACAAAAATGTACAGTCATTTCAAAAATATATTTTTGCAGGTGTAAATATTTTTTCCGTGCAAGCCTCAGCATGCCTCACACATATTTTTTTCAATATTTATGAAAAACAATTTTGAAAGAAAGACCTACCTATATTAAAAAACAAAACAAACTATAATAGCAAAATAACTAAACACTCCCCTACAAACATTCAAAACATTTTTAATTAAGTTAATACCTTGCTAAGAAGAAAATAAAGCTAATTGGACAATATTTTAAATTACTAGTATTGAAATTTTAACATTTATCAGTTATTTTTGGGGTTGGTGGCAGCCAGTAGTGTTGTAAAATATTGTCCATTTAGATTAATTTTCTTCTAAGGAAGATATAAGCTTATTTTAAAGTTATTAGTATAGCTTTAATAATTATTTTTAATTTAGAGAGGCTCAGTACTAGATATGACACCTACATTTAACTAGCTGAATTCTAACGTAATTACAAAGTTTTATACTGCGAGAGTAGTGTAAGACATGCCAGGTGTAGAACAGTTGATTCCAAATTGTTAATATAACTGCAAATAAATTATCAGTTTGGCATCATCTTAGGGACATGTGGTGTCTGTATGTTCCCTCTGGTTCCAATTCCGACCCAGCCACTCAAATCTCAATTTTCTATGGTTTCCTAAAATCACTCTTAAGCCATTGCCTGGATGGTTTCTTCGAAAAGGCAATAGCATAATTCCATTTTATTCCTTGACCATGGTATTTCCTGCCTCAGATGACATCAATGTTGATGTGGCTGATATGTGTCTATTTAGCATTGGGTTTTTTTGAGGCACAAATTCTTCCCTTGCTTGATGCTCCTTGCAGCAACTTCAGACAATATTCCAATCATTTTTGTAGGGACTGTTAAGGTATCCTCTGATTATTCAGTATGTTCTGTGGAACACATCATCAACTGTCTTGGTGTGACTTGGTTTATGCCATTCAGGACAGGCACACTATATTACAGAGTTAAAGCAGAATTGTGCAGTGCTCAAGTTTTCTTAAGGTGATATTTCACCCAGTTATTTTCATCTTGATGCTGCAGCAGTGGTTTTTGGAAATCTCTGTAAAAAAGCCACACTGAAATTCTTTTGGCTATCGGTGTATTGCAAAGTTTTTCCATTGTAGACAATGTTCAGCTTTTGACTAGCATATTTAATATGCAGGTAAAATGCACAATCTTCAGGTTATGTCATGTTTAGCTTGAGAACAGTAAAAACATGCCTGTACAACAGTACGATATAGGTGTATTGAGGATTAAGATTGTATCTAATAGCTGTGTCAGGTAAGTGAGCAAAGTGCATTTTACTGCAATAATTAATTACAAGAAGGCTTAGTGCAAAAACTGGATGCCATTCCATATTTATTAAATGTTGAACAAACTCAAATTATAAAACATGTTTCACATTAATGTTTGGACCGTTTTAACGCAGATTCCAACTGCTTTGTGCTCTACTTTGTTATTGTGGTAGATACAAGAGTTCATTCATAAACACGAGGAAGGAAGCTGTAATTGGTATATTGGTAGCAAGCCAGTAGATCTGCTACAAAATAGGAGAAATCGGATGTATATATCTGGAAGGTAACTGACAATGTTTATTTGGATAAAAGGGAATTATCAAATATTCATAATCTTGAAAAGGGTGAAATTATAACTGGCGAATATAATGCGCCAACTACATAAGGGTATAATGAGTTGATACTTGCATTACAGATAAAAAATTCAAGTTTAACCAGTATGTTACACCTGCCACTATAGTGCTTTGGCAATTAGGAATCTGAAAGATATAAAATACATATTTTAGGAAACATCCATCCTCTACATCAGACTTTGCTTTGTCTGACACCTAATTGGAAGACCAAAGAAATTTGTGGATGGAATATATTTATTTCGAATCAAATAATGTGATAGCAGACCAACTAGAATTGTAATCCAGGGATTGAATCGATTCATTTGAAAAATTTGGACATAACCATTAAACTAAGGGGAAACTATCTAGATATATATAACCTTTTTGCTAGAAACATAACATTCTGATACTGGTAGTCTGAGAATGTTTCAGCCTTCCATCGAGTGCATTTTTGGTTGAATATCTAATTATTGCTTAGAAATTTGGACTAATGTTTGCAATTTCTCACATGAACTTATTTTACAATATGTAAAAGCATTTTCTTCTTCTTGCGCCATCTCCTTAGTTCTCTGTGTTATCTGTTGCCCTCATTAAGTGGGCAAACTGGTTGTAACACCACTGACAGAGGCTCACCGACAACACTCCTTCGTCCTTGTTCACTTTTTCCTGCAATTTTCCTTGAGTATTAAGCTGCATAAGTAAAAAATATGATCAAATTTCGTTGCTATCCTGCGATTTCTGATGGTCATGACTTCTTGGTTTTGTGTGTCCTGTTAGGGTTTTTAATATGTGCCACAGTTGTAAAGCCTCCATTCGATTAATGAATGAGATATCTGTGTGCAGGTTCTGACACCCTGAAGTGATACCAACTTCACATAACATTTCACAATTCTCTAATGAGTGCCGGCTTGAATTCTCGATTTTACACAAGATATTAAGAATTTTTGGATTGTTGTAGTAGATAGATGATGACCACTCTGTAGGACTCCCATCTTCATTCAACAGCAACCAAGATATTTGAATTGGGCATTCTTTTGATTGTCTTACCATCTGATCTGACTACCAATTTTCATTTGAAGATTGATCCAAAGTTCACATTTTTTTTTTTTTTTTTTTTTTTGCTATTTTAATTCTTTCTGGAAAGTACTTTAGATCTGAGATGTACTTGAAGATCACATTTCAAAATAAATAGTGGATGTTGTTTATCTATTTGCCATTCATTTTGTTTTGTTCATCAACTTCGTGCTAGGTCTTCTCAAAAATAGCTGTAGGAAACAAGATCAAGAGGATACGAGACAGTATAATCCCTGTGTAAAACCTGTCAGTATACTGATTTATTTAAATGGTCTTAAACTTGATGTGTTTTGATTGATATCAGCACATATTTTTTTTTTCTGATAATGTTGATGTCTTTAGTATTAAGAGCTATTCATTTAAACCAACTAAGGCAAATGCATTGTGTAATGTTTCAAAATGTCTTTGTGGAATCAATAAAGTACACAAAGATTTGTTTTGTGATCAAGTCATTTCTGAAATATGATCTAGATACAGAACTGAATAGGCAAATATTACTGTTTATAGTTAATGTTGATTATTTATTTATTTTTATTTTGTAAGTACTTCTACAAATATCTAATTTGAAGAGACTTTTAGTGAAAATCTAGTTACTGATTGTCTCAGTTCACCTGGATGTAAAACCAAAAAAAAATCCCTATACCATTTTGTAAACGTAATGTCTGTGGAAAATCAACTCTAACTTCGTATTTGTATTGTGATTTTTACTGTTTAATTTAATATTAAAAGAAACCTCTCTATTTAAGTAGATATGTTTACCTATAGATAATTGCCCTAGGTATTTTATTGAGTAGTGTAAGTCTTAACTAATTGATTTCAGGTGTCTTTAGGGAGAAACAAATATTTTGTTGCTAGTATCAATTTAATTTTTCTTGCTTATGTTTTATAAATAAGCTGTATCTCACTTTATCAGAATCTTAAGTTTAGGAATTTGTGAATCTCACATTGATAATACAATTTTCACTATCAATTTCAGAAGATATTTAAGCGATTTTCATCATTTTTCCTTTAATACCATTCTTTTATATTTACTAAAAATATAATTTTGGTCAGTCAGTTTTGTTTTTTCATTTTACAATTGGTAAGTTGTTGATTACATACAAAAATGGCATACTACCACTGATAAATATACTTTTCTACTTATAAAAATTAGGTTTTTGTTTCCTTTTGCTGTCATCAGACTCCTGACTGGCTTGGTACAAACCTCCATCCATTACTATCTTGAGCTAGCTTTTTCATCTCAACATCCCCTTTACAACTAGGGATAAAACGATCTCACTGAGGTATCGATACTTTAATTCGATACAGTATCGGTCGTAAAGCATCGATACTTATTCGGTATCCATTGAAAAGTATCGATACTCACTCTTATCGATTGATTTTTCTTAGTGAAATTTAGAATAAATAAAGAACAGTATGTAATAAGTATTGATAGTCTTTATTGATATAAAAATATATATTTATTTGATAAAAGATATTTATTACATTTTCACCTTACTGATCGTTACAGGACTAATACCGACTAGGGCAAAATAAAACTAATTTTATGAAAAAAGTTGGTTTTTGTATTGCTCCCCAAAAATATTTGTTTTTCTAAGTGTTTGCCTGTTTGACGATTTCTGGATGTAGTCATTGTTGCACCAGCTTTGTAAAGAAGCCTTTCACATGGTACAGGGGTACTGGCAATGTTTAAATAAATTCGCGCTTATTTGTATAAGCACGGAAATACAGGTTTTAATTCCTCCCATTCCTCTAATGGGTTGGATTTAAAGCGCAGACTAGATTAGCCAAATAAATTGAAACTTCATTGGCTTATGAGTTAGCACGGCGCTGCTTTTGGACAACTGCAAGTTGTTTTGTGGTGTAATCAAAATCTTCGTGGGTTGCTTCTTTTTCATTTTCCCTGGTTATCAGATCTTCTTTAATAATATTTAATTTTTGTATCGCCCTCCTATATGCACTTGCATCTTGAAAATGGAGGTTTTAAAAAATGTGGGTCCAAAATTGTTCCCAAAGCTGCAAGGATGTTAAATTCAACGAGACCAAATCTTTTTTTATATATATATTCATCCAGTAGTTTTGTTTGCAACTGAATAACACATTCTACTGATGATGAAAATTTTGTTAACTGTGACGTCAGACAATTATTAATCATGGGTATGATTTTGGATAAGGTATCATAATTCTGGCCTGAAGATTCTCTTGTGACAAATTCGAATGGTTGTAACAAGGGGACTACCTGTTTCAATATTTCAATTTCCTGTCCAGTCATCAATTCAGGACTAACTGTAGCATCGAGTAAAAGCTGCGCAGCAATTTTCGACATATCTAAAAATCTATCAATCATATAATTTAGTGAATTCCAACGTGTCTTAATGTCAAGAATAGATCTTTTAGTACATCCCTCAGGAACTCCACTATAGATCTGTATTTTTCTTAATTTGTCTGATTTGAACACTGTTCTTGACCAATTTAAAAATTTCTATAACTATATTTATATTGCTCATAATTGCAGGTGTAACATTTTTCAAAGAGGATTCTACTATCCTTTTGGCCAGGCATAGACAAACAAGTTTGCCAACAACACAAACTAAGAAAAAGAATGTGTTTAAAAAAATGGAATAATGACAGCCAAAAAAATATTCTTTACAGTGTAGATCAGCGTTATATATATCAATTAATGCATTAAATGAAATCATGACATTCGTGATATTGGTATACACACCGATACGAGTACTTTTGACCGATACCTCCTTGATACTTATTTTTAAAGTATCGATACAAAAAGTACTTGATATTAGAAGGAAAGTATTGAGTAAGTACTTGTATTTACTCGCATCGTTTTATTCCTACTTATAACCCATGTACTCAATTATCTCCTTCATTTATTCTAATCCCAGTCGTCCTCAGTAGTTACCTACGACTGTCCCCTCCAATAACAAATTAACCAATCCTGCATGTCGCAGAATAACACCTGCCATCTTTTCTTTCTGCAAGACTCTTCCACAAACTTCTTTCCTCGCCCATCATTTCCAAAATTCGCTCATTTCGTACTTTATCCGTTCACTTAATTTTTAGCATCCTTCTATTGCACCAAATTTCATGCTTCAATTTTCCTTCTTTCTGGTATTCCTAAGGTCCATGCTTCGCTGCCATAAACTGCGGTGTTACACATATAGAGTTTTTAAAAGATTTTATAGATCAATATTTAAACTATAAGATTTCTTTTTTTATGAAGGCTCATTTCGCTACTGCTATTCTACTTTTAACATTATTCCTGCTTCAGCCATCAGTTATAATTTTAAGTAGCAAGATATTACCACTTATAAGTTTACTTTTATACTTGTAGCAATGAAGTAATTTTTTAAAGAATTTAGTGTATTACTTCATAAATTGGAACCATACCCTACCGTTGTGAATAAACATATATGTCTCCATATTGTAACCTCCAAGTTTTCTATTTCTAGGGTTTTTTGTGACTGCAAAAAACACAAATACGCCACTGAGCAGCAACGTTCTACTGCAGAATTTCAAACCATCAGAATAGAGGAGGAAAAAGTAACTCACGAAAAATCTTATACAGAGTCTTGGTATCTTAAACGTCATCAACGGATTCATTTAGGTGAACGCCCATTTTCTTGTGATATTTGTGGTAAATCATTTACAATGTTTGGTATTCTGAAACGACATAAGCGAATTCATTTGGGTTTACGACCATTTGCTTGTGGGATTTGTGGTAAATCATTTACACAGTCTTGTAACCTTAAAACACATCAGCGGATCCATTTTGGTGAACGCCCATTTAACTGTGATGTTTGTGGGAAATCATTCACAACATCAGGGTCTCTTAAAAGTCACCAGCGGATTCATTTAGGTAAACGTCCTTTTTCTTGCGAGGTTTGTAAAAAATCTTTTACTGAGTCTGGGCATCTGAAACGTCATCAGCGGATACATTTGGGTGAACGCCCATTTTCTTGTGACATTTGTGAAAAGTCGTTTACACAGTCTGGGGCTCTTAAATGTCATAAACGAAGTCATTCAGGTGAACGACCATTTTCTTGTGATGTTTGTAAAAAATCTTTTACTGAGTCGGGGCATCTGAAACGTCATCAGCGGATACATTTGGGTGAACGCCCATTTTCTTGTGACATTTGTGAAAAGTCGTTTACACAGTCTGGGGATCTTAAATGTCATAAACGAAGTCATTCAGGTGAACGACCATTTTCTTGTGATGTTTGTAGAAAATCATTTACACGTTCTAATTATCTTAAAATTCATAGGAGGATTCATTTAAGTTAATGCTCATTTTCTTGTGATGTTTGTGGTAAATTTTTTACTGAGTCTTTCATTCTTAAACGTCATCAGCGGATTCATGTAGGAGTACACCAATTTTAATATCACACTTGTGTCGATTTATTTACATTGTTTTGTAGTCTTAACCGTCATCATTTGATCTTTGGATTAATTCCCATTTGCTTGTTGAGCTTGTGGTAAATCATTAACACATTCTGAGGATCTTTAAAGTCAGCATCTAATTCATCTGAGTCAGAAAACCTTTTTTTTTGGTGAAATTTTTTATGTGGTAAAAGTTTCTTAGAAAGTACTATTTAACTTTTTCAAATGAAACCACAATTTCCTGTAAGATTTGTGGGATATCTTTCATACACTCTTGAAATCTTAAAAATTATTACAATGTTGTTTCAAATTTTAACATAAAATCTCTTAATAGATCTGATTGTACTATAAGGCATTCCAATACATTTTCTTATGATGTTTTAGAAAATCAATGTACACTGTTAGTGTCTCTTAAAAACATCAGAATACTTTTGTGATTGTTAAAATTTTCTTGTAGCATTTGTGTCAAACCTGTTTACATATAGGGTGTTTTAAAAGTATAAATTATGTAGGTATATGTCTCTTTTGTGATGTTTTTTGTAAAATGTTATATGTGTTTTAGTTCTTAAATGAAAATGCAGAAATTCTAGTATATGGAAATTGCCTTGAAAATTGTGTTTGTGGTTTAAACACAGTTAAAAAATGCTGTACATTCATATTCAACTATGAAGTTAATGGAATTATCTAGTGTTTCTGAAAGTAATATAATGCTTTCATCTGATATACATATATTTTTTCTTTGAAGTATGTAAATACATTGTAGAGTATGCTAGAACATAATGCAACTAGATTACTTGTTATGTTTTATTTATTTCCTATTTCAGTCTTAGTGGTTCAAAGGAATCAGGATTATGGATTATTTTGTTTAAATTTCTTTAAACCACTTTTCTAATCTCTGTATAAATTAGTGTAAACATTGAGGTAAAATTTGTCTGACCTGCCCATTCAGTTTATAAGATCATGTAATACTCTTATTTAGTTTTAATTGGCTTTTGTATGGTAATATCTGGTATTTGTTGGCATAAGTAATGTTATTGTTGGGTCATTATTACTTTAAGAGGTAATTTTTACAATTGTATTTTTGTCTCATCAGAGTAATCTCTGAATGAAAATATTGTGTCAATTGTATTATTTTGAAGTTTTATTACCGTGTAAAAGTTATATATAGGTATATTGTAATTTCTAAATTTTAATTTATTATTGTTATAAATTCAAAACTTATTACTTTTTATTCAAGAAGACATTGGAATCAGTAGTCATAATGCTCCTTAGATTAAATTTTGTGTTGTATTTATTGCTGGTATACAGTAACGTCAATTATTTATATAGTGTATACTAATTCATTATTGAAGTGTTGTTTTCTCACTATCAAGTGTAAGGTTTTGATTCACTGAAAATAAATGCTGTCTCCAACCTGATAGTGAAACCATTTGTTTTTATTTTTTTTTATTTTTTTTTTTTTTGTAGAAGTTAGATGGTCAATACAATATTCAACTTACCTTACTCCAAACAATAACCTGTTGAAATAAATATTTATCAGGTTACTGTCTTAGCTTCGGTATGACACAGTGTCTGATGAATACAGCGGAGGTTTCTGCTGAAACGTTGTATGCTGAGTTGTACGATGAGTTAAGTAAAAATATTATCTAGCAGAAAACCCAAAAAATGTTTATTTCATTAATACGCCGGGAAAAACTTAATTCCCTCAATAACCTGTTATTCGTCTAACATATTGAGATGATGTCCTGACAGTTTCGAACTGTACAAAGAATTTGCTATTCAATGCAGCCATCAACCATATAGTATTTATTACAGCTTTTAAATAAACCACAATATTTAAACATTTAAATAAACCTTTTCCAGGGCGCAGCTTTAAATTAGTATTATGGTTCCAAGCTTCCAAAAGATGCCTACCTCGATTCTCTATAATTTCAAATCCTGAGAAACAGGATTTTTCAATTTAGCCCCTAATATACTTTGAATATAAAATTTGGATAATGTATTTATGTCTTTATTTCTATATTTGTACTGCACCTTGCACCGCTGGCACCTGGGAAGCATTTCTGTTTGTAATGAAGCATTTATGTGTGGAAGTTTATTTGCCGATAGATTACGTCACAACATGACTAAGTAACATGCCGATTATGAAATCAGTCTAAATTACTGATAATAACTAAATTCCTGATACTTTATATTTTAAGAAAGGTTTCAGTTATCATTCTAGTCCAGACTGCACTCCAACTTAACCTAACCATACTTTCACAAAATCAAATCTTCAGTCACATGCGCACTGATACTATAACTGTGCCGCATTTATCGCCACATAAACTTGACTCACATTTACATAATCCAGTGGTGGAACGAACAGGTTATCAGTAAATCATATCATGCCTTATCACTCCAATTTGAACCTTTTTTTACAAAAAAAGAAACACTCTGAATAGATACATACATCAAGTATTTATGTTATTATATTATTTGTGCATTTCAATCCCTAATGGTACGAGGGAAAAAGAATTCATATAAGAATCAGTGCGGCACCTTATTTCTGTAATTTTATCTTTCCTGTCCATCCGACTCAAATATGTTGATATTTCACTACACTACACTACACTCGTAAGTGAAAGTGGGAGTATGCATTTTTACCAATAAGTTTATATGAAACGTGTGTTCTACCAGAGACTCCCAGCCTAGTCTACTAATAAGTTCTGTGACGCTTTCATAAGGACTGTAGCAAGCGGTCACGAATTGAGCGGTTCTTCTCTGTGCTTTCTCTATACTTTCGATCAACCCTTTACGAAACGGATCCCAAATGGCTCAACAATAGTCCAAATGTGGACGCTCAAGAGATTTGTACACTATCTTCTTTGTTTGTTCGTTTCAATTTTTCAAGATTCGACCTATGAATCGCAGCCTAGAATTTTCTCTACCTGCTAACGAATTAATGTATCATGTTCCTTTGTACTGTTACTCCCAAATATTTCATAGAATCTACCATATCAATAACTGTATTGTTTAACTCGTATTTCTGATCAATTTAATTATTTTTTAGCTATGCTCATTGTCTTGCACTTTTTACAATTTAGAGTAAGTTGCCACTAAGCGCACCATGCCAAAATAACATCCAGATCACGCTGAATTTCTAAGCAACCGGCCATATTTCTTATTTCCCTATAAATAATCGCATCATCAGCAAACAATCTAAAAAGGCTTTTCACTTTGTCTCCGAGATCGTTTATAAAAATTAAGATTCATAGAAACTATAAGAGATTTGGAAAACTTCTTGCAACACTCTCCGAAATGACATGGATAGTTTAAGTAAATGCAAATCGGAATGTAAATGAAACTAATGATGATTTGCCTTATTTTGCAGCCTATTGTCCAGCATGGTTATTACTAAAGAATACAAGTTAAATTATATTTTTCAAATTATCGTTTCATACTTGTAAGCATATTCATAATTTATTTTTCTTTCTGAATACAATTTTTATACGTTCATTTTGCAGGAGAGAAATGGATAGTGCGGTTGCAGCTAAAGCTTCTGGATGTTACTTTTACATGGAATCGTAGTGTATTTCCTATTTAACGATGACGATATAAATTTTTTATTCGCTTCTAAATTTTGACTGCAGGTATACAGAAATCGTATTTATATGTTATTGGATCGAGTGAGAACATACAAGCATTCACCGACGTTTTTTACTGTGTTCGAGTTTCAAAATTCTGAGCAATTTGGCAGAAAAGTGTGCAGTCAGCTACATGTAATAACTTTGAAATCAACGAACCACAAATCCCTCATAAGCTTAAAACTCCCATTGTCTCTACAAAGGTAGAAGCGAAAATATCCGATTCGAAACACCTCAACATTTTTTTTTTCGTAAATGTTATATTGAAGTTTATTATCATGTACTCTTGTCTTTAAAGAGTGATTCCACAACTATTCCACTGCTTCTTAAAATCATTAGAATGATTCGCTTTGGGACAGACCGCAAATATTGAAAGAATTGTATATTTCTGTAATCATGATAATTACGTACTAAGAAAAATTTCTGAGTGATAGAGACATGTTTTGCAACTTGAGATGCAAGATGAGAAGGCAAAAAAAAAATATGAGAGGGGTTGTAGATATTTCACAAAAGTGCAAACAGCCTGGAAGAATCATACCAGAGTAAGTGTACTTCGTTGGACTAGTCACGATTACTGGGTCGTTCTGTACGAATGAACGGAGTTTTCGTCTTCACCAACTCAAGACATACTCAGGACCGACAATGTTTCAAGACAGGCTCAATTATATCGCAATGTTGCATGTATATGGTAATCTGACAGATGAACAAGATTTGGTAAAATTGGTTAATCAGTTCATTTCCAAACAAGCAAAGCGCAGTACACGTTTTGCGTTTTGTAATTAATGTTGAATAGTTATTTCAAAATATAATTTCTGTATAAAAATAAATGTCATTGAATTATGTCTTAAAATTTTATTTTTTTTAGTTTTTATCCGAATTATTTTCTCTTATTTTCAAGGGAAACTCCCTCCCCCCCCCCCCCTCTAATTGCCTGACTACCCATTTGGACTGAACACGAAACGCAGCCCCTGGTGCCAAATGTTCCTAAAACAAGCGCAAGCTACTCTTTAATTACAAATGTCAAACACTACTTGTCTGTTTTTACTTTTAACTATTATCTCAGGTCTGTGATAACAATAATTGAGAATATGATGGAACTAAGAAAATTGAAAAAAAAGTAAAGGGGCTGGATGTAGATAATATTACAACAGATGTCTTAAGGATAGCAAGAAGTTACATTGTATCTTATCTTGAATGTTTTTTTTTTTTTTTTTTTTTTTTAATTGAATTTGGATACTTGCTGCTAACCAGAGGACTGGAAATGTGTGATAGTAGTGTAGGTTCATCAAGGAGTGGTGAGAAATAGGGTCGAAAATTATAGGCCAATCAGTTTGACATCAGTGGTGGGTAAATTAATGGATAAATTGATGTGAAACCACATCAGAATTGTTTGTGAGGAGCATAAGTGGTTTTCAACTAGGTAACATTGTTTTAGGCAAGGATATTCAAGCGAACATTAGTTAGTAGGATATATACAATATATTTCTTATGAAATGGACAAATTGATAGTGTGCTTTAGACCTTTCAAATGCCTTTGATAGAGTGTTGGTAAATAAGGTAGAAACTATTGGAGAAGATTTGAAAGTGATTTGCTGGGTAGAAAAATTCAGGGTAGGAAACGCAGTATCAAAGGAAACGGTAGTGAAAATGTGAGTGACACAGTGTGGTGCATTGTTTACATATATCATAACGATACATAAAAGGATCTAAACGGTAAACAGCTGCAGGGTGATCTGGAGAGGAGATCTAGTTGGGCTGACAAACATGGGACGAAGATAAATTCATAGAATTGTCAACTTATTAAATACACAGATAAAAAAAACTAAAGATTTATTATGATCATGAAGAGGAGAAAGAATTGATTGTTGAAGTGTTGAAAGGTAAATATCATGGCATAATATATAATAACAATCTCAACTGGGCAGGAAACGTTTGACAGCTAGTGGTTTCAAAATCCTGCAGTTGTTGAAGAGAGTGATGAGGGGATGTACAAATGAAGTAAAGGAATTAGGTTACAAAAATATTGGTCAGACCATTGCCTGAATATAGTGGAGAAGTATGGGACCCACATTGTGGGTATCAAATACAAGAGTTAGAGGCGCTGCGAAGAATGGCTGCTAGATTTGTCTCTAGACATTACCGCAGAACGCAATCAATTGCCGAGATCATAAAAGAGCTGGTATGGGGTTCATTTTACGAGTG
>JARYHS010006964.1:6229036-6247035 GCA_031002005.1 Vandiemenella viatica
CTTGTAATCTCAAGCTTACTGGCAATAAAAATTATTATTATATCATATGCAAGAATTTACACTTACGGAATCATCAACACAGTTAACAAGTAGTCATTTGGGTATCCTAACTAAATCATGATTACATATTTCCATGGATAGATAACAACTAATACCTTAAGTAAGAATATACAAATAGCAAAACCCTAAAATATGTATCTGTACACTCTTTACTTTGAGATGAGATGCTTGGACAAAAATAGAGAGGCAAATAGATGGCCAGAATTTTTGTTTGCATCATTTTTTCACACTGACAAGCGGAAACTCAAATTACACATACATGGACAATACAATACAATACAAAACATTCATTTTCCATTGATCCCAAAATAAGAGACTGGCTGGCTCTGTGGGTTGTGGAAAGTTGTCAATTTACAGATAAACAGTTGCATAACAAAATAATAAGTACACCACTAGATGTACAGTCACAGCATACAAGGTACATTAAACACTTCCATTACAAAATAATACATACACCAGAAGATGTACAGTCATAGCATATATGGTACACTAAAAAAAAGGTTCATAACACAATAATACAGACACCACACGATGTATAGTCGTAACATACATGGTACCATAAACATTTTCGTAACAAACTAAATACATACACCAGGAGATGTACAGTCATAGCATACATGGTAATTTAATTATGTAAACTATATTTACACAAGCTACGGGCACTTATTTTTTAGATACCATAGAAATAAATTCTTCGACAGAGTAGAAGGAGTTGTCAGTTAAAAATTCTTTCAATTTTTTCCTGAATTTATTCTTATCATCTACTAGACACTTAATATATCTGGGAAGCATATTGAAGATATGTATCCCTGATTATTGAACCCTTTTATTGAAAAAATGACAGTGACTTGTAAGTCTTGTGAAGATCATTTTTACTTCTAGTGCCATAATTGTGTATTTTAATATTTGTTTCAAACAAAGTATAATTTGTGACTACAAAGGACATTAAATGTGTATATATACTCAGACGCTAATGTTAAAATCCCTAACTTCTTGAACAGCTCTCTACATGAGGTTCTATTGCTAAACCCACACATAATTCTTATTACACGCTTTTGGGCTCTGAACACTTTGTCTCTATGGGTAGAATTGCCACAGAATATTATTCCATATGACAATAAGGAGTGAAAATAAGCAAAATAAACTAGCTGCCTCATACGGAGATCACCTAAAGCTGAAATTGTACGAATTGCAAACGTGGCTGCTCCCAATCGCTTTAGTAAGTCAGAAACACGTACTTTCCAATTTAAATTATGATCCATATACAAACCTAGAAATTTCACATTCTCTACCTCTTGAATGGACTGGTCTGCAAATTTTATGTCTATATCAGGTGTTAATATGTGTGATGTACTGAATTGCATATACTGAGTTTTATCAAGGTTTAAAGACAAGCCATTAGCTGTAAACCATTTATTAATCAGTTCAAAGACATAATTTGAAAAATATTCTGTAGATAAATCTGGAGTGTTTTTAATTCCTCTGTTTGTGTCATCTCCTAATTGGACAAATTTTGAGTTCTTAGATGAAACACAGGGTAGATCATTTATATATATTAAAAACAATAGTGGCCCCAATATAGAACCCTGAGGTAGTCCACATCTGATTAATTTCCACTCAGAAAACAGTGGACCTCTTAAGGCAGCCTTAAATTTCTCCATTGACACTTTCTGTTTTCTATATAGAAGGTAAGAACTAAGCCATTTATTAACAATGCCATCTATACCATAATACTTAAGTTTCTGTATCAGAATTTTATGATCTACACAGTCAAATGCTTTAGATAAGCTACAAAAAATTTCCTCAGGAATTGATCATTTATTCCTTCTAAAATATTGTCAGTGAATGAAAATATAGCTTGTTCTGTTGAATGGCCCTTTTGAAAATCAAATTGTGATTTAGTTAGAATATTATTATTTTCAAGGTGTTCATAAACTCTATTGTACATTGCTTTCTCAAAAACCTTGGAGAAGGCTGTTAGTTATGAAATTGGTCGGTAATTCGATACTTCTGCCTTATCTCCCTTTATATCGAGTGGTTTAACTACAGCATACTTAAGCCTTTCTGGAAAAATACCCTCAATTAAAGATATATTAAACAGATAACTTAGTATATTACTTAATTCTGTGGAGCACAATTTAATTAATCTGCTGGAAATCCCATCATAACCACTTGAGTATTTGCTCTTAAAGGATTTGATATTTTTCTTATTTCTTCTGGAGTATCTAATTTTATAGACTTAGAGTTAAATTTTTCTTGGAAGCCTGTTATCGCAAAATCCATACTGTGTGTCACTGAGCTATTAGCAGTCAACTTATCAGCAACAGATAAAAAATGTTTATTAAAATTATCAGCAATTGAAAAATTAGATTCTACTGAATTTTCTTTGACAAAAATATCATTACTTGTTTGATTACTCTTTCCTGTTTCCTTTTTTACAATGTCCCATATTGTCTTAATTTTATTTTCAGAATCATGAATTTTATTTTTGCAGTACATACTTTTGGATTGTTTAATAACCTTTTCAAGTATTTTGCAGTACTGTTTGTAATGTGTTTTAACATTAGCATTCTCACTGTTCCTAGAGGCAATATACAACTTCCCTTTATTAATGCATGATGCTCTAATGCCAATAGGTATCCAAGGCTTTTGTTCTTTATGAGAAGCACGACACTTTTTCAAGGGGAAGAAACTTTCAAAGTAATTTAATACAATGCTACTAAAAATGTTGTATTTTTCATTCATACCTTGAGCACTGTAAACCTGTTCCCAGTTGTGGTATTCAGGCACTTTCTAAAACAAGTAACCGACTCATCATTTATTACACACTGGAGTTTAAAAACATTACTCTTAGTGCTAGTTCCTATTGAAGTATTGATGGTTAATAACTGGGCATCGTGATTCTAAAGTCCATTGATGGATGGCTAGATGGTAAAACTGAATTTTGAGGTATCTAGGAAAACATGGTCTATAGCTGAGTGACTATTATTCATTATTCTAGTTGGAAAATTAACTACCTGAGTTAAATTGAATGAACTGACTAATGATTCTAACATGACTTTACAGGGTAAGTTATTTAGAAAATCTACATTAAAATCACCACATACAACTATGTTGACAAGTTTTCTGCTTAAAAATGTTAGTAAGAGTTCAAACTGGTTCATAAAAACATAAAAGTTTCCCGATGGTGCTGAAAACTGCAACAATTTCTAACATAAGTGACAACTCCTCCTTTCTCCAAGTTCATTCTACAATAATGAGAGGCTAAATTAAAGTCAGTTACATTTGACATACCTATTCCTGAAGTTATGTGGTGTTCAGACAAGCATAAAACATCAATTCTATTGATATCATTTAATTCATTTATGTGGACTAGCAACTCATCCACTTTATTTGTTAACCCTGTGATATTCTGATGTAATAAATTAATCCCTACACAATTTTTAATTGTGGTATCTAAACTCATTATTATTTAAACTAATTTCTTTTAAAACTCTCTGCCTAATACATGATCCTAATCTAAAAATGGAGCTGCCCTAACAACATTAACAACAGGATATTTTTTCATGTAAACTTGTGGCCCCAATTAATTGTTTTGCTATGAGGTCTGAAAGAACCCCCTTCCCTCTACTATTGAGGTGTAGGCCATGCCTAGTATAACCCCACCTATCAATAGGTATTATTTATTTATTTATTTTCCCATATACAACATAGCCCAGCACCTAGTATCTAATCTGGGCCCTTATTTCCATTCTTTTACATTTACATATATTTGTATTAACATATCAACAAAGAATGCAAGAAAATTTTGATTCAATTTCCAATCTCTATTACATCTACTGTTATTAAACAGCATGGGTACCACACCACTACTACATCTACTACTACTGCTATTGTCCCTAATATTACTACTACTAATACTACTATTACCACCACCAATTTTTACAGCCGCACTTCGGTCCACTAATGTTCATTTTTTCTTAATGTTGAGTGCCTTCCAATGGTAGAGTCCCCCGGAACCGGCAGCAAAGTCAGCCGCCCAGGCCATCAAGAGTTGACCTCCTGGAATACCAAGACGGCCCCAGCTGTCGCTCAGAAGACGGCCTCTCTGGAGCACACTGAAGTTCCTTCGACGATTGATGTTGCTCATTGTTGTAGGATATCTTCCGTCAGTCCGGTGTTGTCAAAGCCAGACTTCCAGCATCATTGTTCCCTCTGCAGTTGTTTCTGGAATTAGCTTCCTCTATTCCATGATTTGTAATTGTGTTCTCCTCTTCTGCTATCTGTGGCGTTTGATTTCGCTTGACATTTTTTTTTTATATAAATTTCTCCTTCCAAAATTTTTAAGCTAGAACAGCTGCCTCTTCCAGCAAATGCCACAAACTTTCGTCGCGCAGTATATCAAATATTTTCCTACCTTGCCGCCAAGCTTGTTGGTGTTCTCTCAAACTGGCTGTTAATTCACATTCCCATACCACGTGCTCCGGCGTACTCTCTTCACCACATTCGCACCTGTCCGAGTCCACAATATTACAACTTCGGAGCCAGCTATTGTATGGCCCGTGACCTGTAATGTAGTGCACCAATCCGGGAGAAGGTTGAAGGTACTTCAACTTTAACCTCTCCTCTACGGATGGGAACATATCATATGCTCTTCGACCTGTTTCACTGTTGTTCCATTCTTGTTGCCATTCCGCCAATAGAAGCTTCCGAATGTACATCTCCGATGTTGCTTCGCTGCCTACAATTTCTGCTACATTATCTTGTTTCCCTTTTCTGAGCCAGTATATAGCACCCCGTTTCCTTACTTCAAGGTCCAGTGGCCATACACCAATGGCAACGGTTAATGAATTTGTTCCCACGGTTCTGTATGCTCCTGTCAATCTTAAAAGTATTCCTCGTTGGACACGTCTGACTCGTTGTTTTAGTTTTATTTTTCTTAGATGCTTTGCCCACACACTTGCTGAGTAGCCCACTAAAGAGGATAAAATTGTGTCAGGGTATTGTCTTATTGTTTGAACTGGAACAGTGAAATTTCGTTGGCCAATTTTTATGATTTTATTCATGACCGCCACTGCGCTTGCTTTTGTATTCTCTAAGTAGGCTTCGAAGTTTAAACGTTCATCCAATTGAATGCCTAAGTACCTGCAAACTGGGTTTCTACGAATTGAGTTACTGTCGACTCTTATAGTTGGTTTTCGAGTCAGCTTGCCCTTGAGCAACATAAATATCGTTTAATGTGGTGCTAAACTCAGCTTGACTTTACTGCACCATTGTCTAAGGCAGTTAAGTACTAGATTAATATTGTACTCAATTTCTGCTCTTGTTGCTCCTTTCACGAGTAATAAAAGGTCATCAACAAAAGCTATTAGACCTAGAAGTTCATGTATTCTTTGTAATAGTTCGATCACTGGTTCCATCCCTATATCCCAGAATATGGGACCGCAAACTGAACCTTGCGGGCATCCTTAACAAGGGTCTTTGTGATGAACGAGTTCTGGCATCTGAAGTAAGCAGTTCTAAATCTGCAATAGTCCCTAAATATGTAGAATAATCTTCTTGGACAACCAGTCTCCCTCAGCCGTTCAAACAGGCCGGGCCACCATAATTTGTCGAAAGCTCCCAAAATATCAATAAATATGCCTACTACGTAGTTTTTTGTACTGCTACAAATTATTTCCATGGACCGATTTATTGGATCATCTGTCGACTTCCCGGTTCTAAATCCATATTGACTAGGATTCATTCCCTGAACCTCCCGGTGGTTTTGTAATTTTTTGCATAGAATCTTCTCTTGAACTTTGCCAAGCACATTCAACAGACATATCGGCCGGTAAGATTTCGGTTGAAGAGGATCCTTGTCGTCTCCTTTCTTTAGAATCACCACCTCGCTTTACTTCCATATCCCCGGAACCTTACCCTGATATATGCATTCATTCAGGAACCTGCATAGGACAGGGGTTAATTTTATGATTAACACCTGCAGGACCTCGGCTGGAATTCCATCCGGGCCGGGAGCCTTCCTTTTTTTCATTTTGTTTATCGCGATTATTACTTCTTCGGGTGTAATAATACTTCCTTGCTCTTGACTCCAGCAGGGCTGCCACATGTTCCTTCGTAGTGTAGCTTGTTCTACTGTTTCTTCTTCCGGGTTATCATCAGGACGCAATACTTTTAATAACTCCTCCGCTGAGTCTCTCCAATTCGTGGTTAATCTTTCATCTGTTCTTTTAACTGTGGATAGTATTGTGGGAGGCCTGATTTTACCTGCAGCTATTTTGTAAGGAATACCCCATGGATTGTTCATGAGGTTTACCTTCACGAAGATTTCCCAGCATTTTTGTTTTTTCTCTCTCATCGCGTCTTTGAAAATCTGCCTCTTCTACCTGTAGTGTTCAAGGAGGAAACTTCTATCTGCTGCCACCATGCTTCGTTGATACGTTCTCCTCGCTCTTCTCATGTTTTGTCGTAGTTTCTGAAGTTTTTCTGTCCATATTTTGTCAGTGGGAACTACTATCGTTTTTAGTGGTATCGCCCGTTTCATGGCACTTTATATTGCAGTTGTCAGCTCTCTTGTGGCTTTGTCTACATCGAAGTGGTTTTCTGGCAAATCCGGTGGAGTGAATACATTCCTAATTTTTTCCATGCAGCTTTCTTGATGTTATATGATGTTTTAATGTTTCCGTTATCTCTGCTGTTTTCTGTGTGCGTTCTTCCCAGTTCATAGAAAATCTAATTGTGATCATTTGTTGTCATATTTTCAAGCACTCTCCAACCCAAAAGAAAATTTCCCGCATGAATGTTTGTAACTGTTACGTCAATATTTGTTCTTGCGCCAACACTGTTGCAGAAAGTAGGAGGATTATGTGCTTGGTTTCTAACCTCTAGACCCAATTCGCTTAACAGTTCTTCTAGGAGTTGCCCTCTCCTGTCAGTCTTCATGCTGTGCCAAAGAGCAGACTTTGTATTGACGTCCGCTGCAATAACTAGATGGATAATTTCCCAGAGCTGCATCTATCTGCCGTATTCTATCTAGGTAAGGGAAGATCTCATCACTGCACTGGAAATACATGCTTACCATTATGAAGCTTCCCCATGCTGCTCCTATCTCAGCACATACTGTGTGTTCATCACATAACTTCATAATTTTTGTAACTGTTATCTGTTTATTTAAAACGATTATTGCTGCCATTGGGTTATTGCCCTCTGTGATTATTCGTGATGTAACGGGCATGTGCGGTATTTTGCTTTGCCAGGAGTACGGTTCTTGTAGACAAATAATATCTGATCTCAATTCCTCAGCCACCTTTCTGATTTCATGTAGAACCATGGCGTTTCCTTTAGTATTCAACTGAGTAACTTTTAACGTAGAATTTACGGGTGTCTTGTGTGCACATTGCACTGGGGCCAAGGTAGTCTTGTATCTAACAGAATGCGTCAATGGGTCATGACAAACTGCTTGTATGTTTCCTCAGGATCAAATATTTCCTCTCTTCTCTCGAAAATCTTGTGAACTAGTGTCAGGAGCTGAGAAGGATCAGGTGGAAGATTTAGTGATCTCAGTTGTATTCTGTCAATTGCCGAAGGTTGTGGGAACGTTATGTTTTTACCGCCAGGATGGAGGACTCTTGTCAAATGTCGGAGGGCAAGTGTAAGTGTATGCACTTCTTCAAGTCTAGTTAGTCGAAGTGTATCCTCAAAATCGGCGTATAATAACGCTGGATCTGCAGTAAAGGCATTCGGTTGATTTTTCACAAAGTTCGGGTGTTTTATTTGGTTGGTACGCATTCCTGGTTTGCGAAAATGATATTCGTTTTCTTTGGAATATCCGAGCCCGCCGCCTCTAACAAAACGCTGGCAATAAGACGAGTCAGAGTTGGTAGCAAGCCCATGCCAGAGCCAATATCAGACATAAGATACCGTTCCAGTTCCAGATTCACTCGCCTCACAGCAGAGTTCATCTGTGGCCGATCATAGCGTCTCAAGACCGACATCACACTGACCCGAGTGTGGCACGTTACTTCTGCTATTTTCTCCAGGTCATCTCTGATACTATACCTATCATTCCTGCCCAAACTATTTCCCGCTCCTCCCACTATCACTACATGATCCTGATCTGTGAAATCCTTACACAAAGAAACTATATCTTCTACAACCTGACCAAGATTAGCACTAGGTTTGAAGAAACTCATGACCTGGAAACCTGATCCTAATTTTTCCTGCACCAATGGCCCAAAACCTCGTCCATGGCTACTACCTAGCATCAAGACTTTCTTTTTTCCTAATCCCTGCCTACCAGACTTAACTACACAGCTCTTCCTACTAGTCTGCTGCTTTTTACCTACACCTACAACTACAGAACTCTGGCAACAGGGCAAACCTATTTTGCACCCCAACAACAAAGGAATCAGAAGCCCTTCATGTTCTATTGCCCTTTCCTCTGTCCACTATTTCCCAACCATTTCTGTTTCCCTCCCTGCGCAGCCTATCTATCTCCTTTCTAGCGTCTATCAGTTCAGCCTCAAGGGCACTAATCCTTACCTCCTGATCCAATATCTTCCTACCTTTGAAACAATCTTTACAGAACCATGGGAGAGCCTCCTCAATTTCCCCAACTTCGACGCCACTACAAATCGGTCCCCAATGAAACCATTTCTCACACCCTTCGCAAAAAATTCTAACCCTCAAAAATCTACGGCAATGTCCACACTTTTCACTCATGATTACAAGACACTAATAACAACAAAGTACACAATGCTAGATAGAAAATTGGTTGAACTTAAGCTTACAAAAACAAAAACTGCTAAAGTAATTCACAACTAAGCTTTATCTAAATATATTTACGCTCTACAACAAAAATCTGTACGTAAGCCTAGCCTTCAAATTTGTAATCACACAGAAAATAAACACGGAACAGACCAAAGCTCTTAATTACAAATAAATATCTTATGCACGAATAAAAACACTCACTAACGCTCACAGTAGTAAAATGTATTAGAATTAAGAGATTCGAATTACTATTACAATAAAAACTAACTATTTACTATATATATTAAATAATTTAAATACACACGTTCGTGCGTTACGTGTTTCCTCGGTATGCCAGGGATAATAATAATGGAAAAGAGCTCGTGTTCTCACCTTTGCAAGAAGGTATAAAATAAGTATACCCTTTCCATCCACAGTTTATACCATAGTTCTACTTCATAATCAAAAAATTATAAGTTATAATATTGGTAGAAACTTCGAAATTTTTATTTTAAATCATCCAATAACATACTTAAACTTTATCTAGAATGTAGCAAGGGATTCCAATCCAACAATGCGGGATCCAGCATCATTTGGCAATCTGGCGGATCCAGCACCTTAATAAGCGGGTCCGCAATCCGTAAAATGGGGTGAAGACACGTTTCATTCTTCGTCACCTAGCCTCCTTGTCGTCAGTTTCTGGTCCGACTCGTTCTCTACAGCATTAGTTCCCAATTTTTTTTTTGACCGCGCAACCCTAATTGATAATACATTTTTTGGTGGATCCCCTTTTTATAAGCGTAAGCTGAAAAACCAGTCTCGCATGGGTAAGTCGTCACAAACGGAAGCACAACTATGATACCCTTCTCACGGTGTGGTTATGACTCTGTTCAACAAACGTTTTATTTAATTCTCAGAAAGACACGGAACCCTTGTGACCCTTCCACGGAACCCCAGGGTTCCGGTGACCACCATTTAGGAACCACTGCTCTACCGGTTGTATCGCCCCATTTATCTGTAACTGTCAAGTTGACATATGACTCACAGCAACAAATGTCTTCCATAGTGATCATAAGTAAATACATACACTTTTACGTTTTTGTAAGAACTCTAGTTTGTTTTTGTGTTATATATTACTGTAATTTGAGTTATGTTGCCCTATTATAAACCTAAGCCTGAGATCGTACACACGAAAAAGGCACAGTTACAGTTGTTTCTGTGGAGGAAGTAGAAACAATACAAAAAAAAAGGTTTACAACTACTGACAGCTATTTCAAAATCTATTGAATAAATAATGTGTTAAATGTTTTTGTTTTAAACTGTACTTCATCGTATTTCAGAAATTTCTTTTCAAAAAGGGGATTTCAATTTCCTAATTTGCTAATTCTACAAGATCTATTATAACAAAGTTTTCAAATTCCGTACACGTTGACATAATTATTCAGTTTGCATATTTAAACATACAATGTCAAAGATTTTCGTTGAGTATTTGATGAGTGGACGTCCCAAAAAAATCATCTATATTTAAACGTTTATTTTCACCGCAAAGAAACACATTTTAATATCAGCTTGCTTAGAATACGCGTCTCGTGAACAACGGAGCATTGCATCAGTTTGATCAAAGAACGACTGACAGGCTGTGGTGTTGCTGTTGAAACTAATGTTATCGGCAAAAGATCTGACGGTACAAGCGTCAGGAAATCGTTTTGCCATGGTATCTGCAATTGTACTTTTCACACAGCACACAATTGGCAGCTGTCAACATTTTGTACCCCTCCCACCCCACAAAAAAGGAAACTACTGAAACAAATTGAAGGCACAGAAACAATTTTGACTCTGACGTAGACCACGAGGACCTGGAAGCCACTATTTAAGCACTAAGCGTGACCGTAACCCTGGTTCATCCACATACTGAGGTGATCCCCAGATTTAATTATCTAAAAAAAATGGTTAGGTTTTTCAAAAAAGAGGAGGTAGAAAGGGTTTTCTCGGCTGCTGGCTATATATGTAATAAAGTGATAGTTTCAGTGCTTATTAGATAAATAGATTATTTTTCAAACTGACATGATTTACTGTAAGGAATGTAATGTGATTTGAAACTGAATACATAACTTAATTGATTGTTTATTAAATATGGAGATAGATTTAAAACAAAACGTGTAAAAGCGCAATATATAATCCCAAAACACTGCTCCAGAAACGCTATCAAATAATTTAAACAAGGTATGGAAATAGATCCCTTTCAAAAATCGTGTAGAGACTCAGCAGGGTGATTGGAACTACGTTGTTGGACAGATACAATGCGCCGGACTTTCAAATCGGTTCAATGGCAGCTGCAGTTCTGGTACATGTGTTTTATCTATTTTAGCTCTCCGTGTCTGCGTTGCTGCGATGATCTTTTATGACAGACATTACTCTAATAATATGATCCATGCATGTATATTTGTCGATCGTCTTTGATTGTAATGCTTTGGCAACATTTTTCAAATTCCAATAATCTTCAGTATTCAATCCAATGCACATAATGAATTCTGACTTCATAGCAATGCACTGTAACTGGTAAGCAGCTTTCCTCGTCGTATCATTCCCTTCTCTAGAAACATCCGAAAGTCCATTGACAATGTCTTCAAAATGCTCGTAAAAATGGCAAAACATATATAATATTATTGAGAGCAGCGGTTCCCATATAATGCTAAAATATTTGGCACGTACTTTCTCCGAAAAAGGATTCCTGTAAAAAGTTTATGATGTAATATATGGTGCTAATTGTGTTCCATATTTCTGTAATTTGATTTAAATTATTTACAACCAGGTTAAGTCTGTGGGTTGCGCAATGAAAATACAAGGCTTTTTTTATATTTCTGTTTAAAAAAATTTGAATCACACCAATATCACCCGCTAATGTAGAACACCCTTCATATCCTTGGCTTACACACCTAATAGGTTTTCTGAAAACCTGTCACTTTCTGATGCTATAATTTGTCAATCAACGCAATCAGTACTACGAATTCGAGAAATTTTTTGCGGATAGTATTTTTATCTACATCATAAAAACTAATTTTTAGGGATAGCCGTTCTTTCCCAGCTATGCCACATGTCTCATCTGCCAATACAATATAAGTCTTCTTTGTGGCCTGCATAATTTCACTTTTAATGACTAAGCCGCACAGGACAAAGGTTTCGTTTTGAATTTGTGGAGAGAAATACCTGACATTTTTCTTAACCTTATCAGGGCCGGCGTTAGGGGGGAATAAGCGGGGAAAAAGTACCCGGGGCCCGCTGGCCTGAATGCCTAAATAAATAGAAATCAAACACACATTTTAAAATCTGCATCAATAACTTTATTTCTGAATTAAAATTTTCTGTTATATATTTTAAAAAAAAAGTGTAAAGTAAAAATATTTTCGGGGTGGGATGGGAGGGGGCCTAAGATCACTTACCCGGATGCAGGCCCTGAACCTAATAATAATAATTTATAAAATTTCGATGGAGCGCCCGTTCCGGTGGTAATCTCCGTGCCCACCCGTCTTTCTCCTTTCCTCTTCCAAACTATTTTTGCCCTCTACTAATTTTTACTTAAAATTCTTCCAGTGCATCCGGTAAATTATTCATCACTTCGCTTGGCAATTTACTACAGTCCTTAAACCATTTCCTATGAATGAAAATTTGCCACACCCTTATTCCTGAAATAAAGTGCCAGCTTGTGGTCATGGACAACCTTGCCCTTCCAAGCATCTCTCCTAATTTTCCCACCAATATCTTTCCATGCTTCATCTCCAGAATAGGCCTTGTACACTCCAGTGACCTTCTTCACCCTCCTTCTATCCTCCAGTGAATCCTACTCCAGCTCCATTATCATATTAATTACCGATTGTGTTTTGTGGTAATTTCCAAAGACAAATCTGGCAGCCCTCCTCTGTACCAACTCCTGTATTTTGATTCCCAAAATGTGGGTCGCAAACTTCGCCTACATATTCCAGCAGTGGTCTGACCAGAGTTATGTAACCCAATTCTCTTCTTCTCTTGTGCATCCCCTCACCACTCTTTCCAATAGATGAAGGATTTTGAACCCCTTTGCTATTACCTGTCCAATATGTCCTGCCCAGTTAAGTCTGGTATCAAATGTTATGCCAAGGTATTTCATTTCGATCCTTCAATAAGTAGTTCCTTCTCCATTGAAAAATCATAATTAACCTTTGGCTTTATATCTGTGTACCAAATAAGCTACCTCTTTTTTGCAATTACCTTCATCCAAATTTTTCAATATGCTGTTTCAAAACAGGGACACTTGAATCAATTCTCAGTTTCAGCAGGTCTTCATGAACACCTTGATGTTGCTCTTCTTAAAGGCAAGTCATTTGTATGGTGTACCACAGAAAATAATCTAAGATATTATAGATGACACGATTTATCGATTGTCTTCTACTTCCTTCTGGTGGAAACGACCGGAATTTTTTCTGGGAAGTTCTTAGCATCGTTAGCCGCTGATTGATGATAATGTGATGAAACATGTTTTGCAGTGTTCATAGAGATTTATAGCGACAGAAAGTTCGATAACAAATTAATTAGAATATACTAGCACAGACACGCATTTATGCAAGTAACAATTATTAAATTTTCATTTCAAATTAGTCGCTTTAGCATCTACAGAAAAGTTTTAATTTGGAGCAAGGCACCCAGCAGTGTTTTAGCATCTCTCTCCAACACCATAGAACTTAATTAATAAGACTGAAGTTAATATGCTTGTGTATAGCAGTAAAAAGAGCAGTACTGGCAATTTAGAAATCAAATAAATAGGAAATGCAAAATAGCAAAAGAAAAATGGCTACAAGAAAAGTGTGAAGAAGTAGAAAAGGAAATGGTTGCAGGAAAAGTAGATGTTGCATATAAAGATCAAACAGAATTTTGGAGAAATGAAGAAAAGAGGTATGAACATTAAAGCTGCCGATGGGAAACCTCTTTTAAGGTCAGAAGATAGAGCTAACAGATGGAAGGAATACATTGAGAAACTGTATGTTGAGGACGACTTGAGCAATAGTGTATTGGAAAAGAAAGGCGATGTCGACATGGATGACTTAGGAGATCCTGTTTTGAGGACAGAATTTAATAAAGCTCTGAATGACTTGAAAGCAAATAAGGCAGTTGGAATTGATGAGATCCCTGCAGAACTTCTTAAACCTCTACGAGAGGAAGGAATCGAAAGATTATTCAAGCTGATATCAAAAGGTTATGAAACAGGAGAAATTTCAACTGATTTTAATAAAAATATCATCTTCACACTTCCAAAGAAAGCACAAGCTGACAAATGTGAGAATTATCGCACAATTAGTCTAACATCACATGCTTCAAAATTATTGACCAGAATAATATACAGAAGGATGGAAAGGGTAGTAGAAGAGATAGTAGGTGAAGATCAGTTTGGGTTTAGGAAAAATCGCGGTACAAGGGAAGCAATTCTGTCTTTAAGATTAATACTTGAAGGGCGGATCAAGAAAAACAAAGATACTTTTATGGCATTTGTTGATTTAGAAAATGCTTTTGATAGTGTTAGGTGGGACAAGATGTTCAAAATTTTAAAGAAGTGAGGTCTAAAGTATCTAGATAGAAGAATCCTCTATAAACTATATAAGAATCAAGTGGCTGTGATAAAAGTAGAGAATCACGAGAGACATGCATCAGTTAAAAAGGGTGTGAGACAAGGTTGTAGTCTATCCCCGTTAATATTCAACTTGTATGTAGAAGAAGCAATAAAGAAAGTCAAAGAAAAATTTCTATGTGGCATAAGTTTTCAGGGAGAAAAAATCAGTATGCTACGATTTGCTGACGACATTGTCTTATTAGCAGAGAGGGCTGAGGATATTGAGAAGTTATTGAATGGCATGAACAAAATACTGAAGGAAGAGTTTGGACTGAATATAAATCAAAGTAAAACAAAAGTGATGAAATGTAGCAGAAATGACGCCAATACTAGCAGATTAAATATAAAAATAGGATCTGATGCAATAGGAGAAGTGAGTGAGTTCTGTTACTTGGGAAGCAAAATTACAACCGATGGCCGAAGCAGGAATGATGTTAAAAGCAGAATAGCACTAGCAAAAAGAGCCTTCATGAAGAAACATTCCTCGAAGCCAGCAGAGACGGCTGACTAGTCTTCGTGGTATGGTGCGCTGGAAGTAGAGCACCAGATAAGAGATGGAGAATTCCGAGAGCCCATTGAGCGCAGCACAGTCAGCGTGGTGGCTAGCACGTTCTCCAACTTCCCAGTCCACTGTTTTCATTTTTTTTTTATCTGCTTAACGTCTTTTTAAAAGTGAGGTATTTAGAGACGGGAAAGGATGGGGGGGCAAGGAATGGGAAGGAATTCGGCCATGGCCTATTGAAGGAAGCATCCCAGCATTTGCCTGGAGTGATTTGGGAAACCATGGAAAACCCAAATCTGGATGCCCGGACGGGGATTCGAACCACCATCCTCCCAAATGCGAGGCCAGAACGCTAGCTGTTACACCACCACTCTTGGTCACTGTTTTCAGTTACACCACCGATATGAATATTGCAGCCATCTGTTATATGTATGATTGTGCAAAATGAGAAACGTGTAAAACTGATAAAATATTAATTAAGTTGGAGCTAATCACATGCATTGAAGGTTGTTTATGCAAAATGTGCAGTAAATTCACTCCACCAACCAAGTTATATCATAAAAACATTGTTTCTTTATATATAAAAAAAAGGTATTGTCTACAAACTGCTACACGCGACCTTTTGTTGAAAGAGGCCAGTTTAAGATTTAATGTTGCTAAAACTACTGTTTTTTTTTGTAAAAACGATAAACTCCAGAATGATCGCTATAATTTTCCTGCAATCTTTAGAAGACTACTTATCACCGTAAATTGAGTAATTTTGGATCAATGGTTTATGAAATAAAGGCAAGAAACATCTTTCCTACGAATTTGCCAAATGCTGTTGAATACTACATAATAAATAAAAATTACATATGTTTTCAGAGTCGGCGTGTTGCCTGATTTTATTTTGAATCCATCAAGAACCCTTCAGTCTGCAGAAAACTCCTTTTAATTAATTATTTTTTGAACTTTATAATGGTGTTTGGGGAAAGTGAGAACTAAAGAATAGCGCAAATTACATTTATATATATATATATATATAACGAGGCTGTGGACCAGTGAGTGATCTAGCCCTCAGGAGCTCCAGTTTCCATCCAGTAAATGATGAAGAGTTATGAGACACTGCGCATTTATTTAACGATTGAACCAGTTGCTGTGATCCATTTTTTCCATTTTGTATTTCCTCCAAGTTGCTGGCATTATGTTCTTCAGGCTGACTGTCTAGGCAGAGCACCTGGTTTACGAAACCAATTTACTGTCGGCGAGCGTTTTAGCTGCAGACACACTGTACTAGAGCCTTTGACGGATATTATCCACTGAATTCACACCCTCCATTTTCCCACCCACCAGACTTAACTAATTTAATTATTTAAATGGACGCTGTTAATCTCAGCCCCGTCTGCAAGCATATTCTAATATAATTTCATATGCTTTACATTTGACATCACATGACCTTAACAAGTAGACCATTATTACCTAAAAAAGAGAGAATATGTATTGAAGCACCTCGTTTCAAATGGAAAAGGAAATATAAACACAAGAAATCTTAAAGGAGGGAATGAAATCGATTCTCATGCGAACAATTTGTACTGATTGGGATCTACTAAAAACCTCTTTTCTTTGATTACCGCAACACTATTTGCGAATATATTACACTACAAGAATAATTTGAAGTGAGGATAAATTAGCAAGAGATATGCTTCCACAATTCAGAAATTCAAAAACTACTGATCAAAATGTAAAATGCTGTTCCTCCAGAGCCATTTGTTTTTACCGATTAGCGTCTAATACAGAAGCTTATGCAAAAGAAACAACTGAGCCCTGCAGTAGAGATACAAACAAACCTGATAAGCGGTCGGATACAGTAAACTGGCCAGCGCGTTGGACTGACCACCCAGGGTGTATGGTACCTGACAGTTCTCTCCGTCTTACGTGCAGGATATCGATATTTGCTGAATGTTAGCACAAAGCCATAAACTGTCATAAATTTAGGCAAGCCTCCGTAGAACATTATAGCCACGACACGAAAAATAATACACCTCAAGTTAGGTCCGTCAAACATTGCCGTATGCGTTCAGGAAAAAAAAAAAAAAAAAAAAATATATATATATATATATATATATATATATATATATATATATATATATCTGGTTGCGTGGCGAAAAACTATATTGCTGTACATTTGCTGTAACTACGCATACTGTTTATGTGTAAAACTTCATAAAACCTTCGGCTACGAAACTTAAACTTATTGGCTTGTAGCTAAAAGGTAAAAGACAAACTGCTCTCTGTACAAATTGTATAATGACACCTTTGCTCACTGTTCTTCGATTACTGACCATATGCGGTCTTATGGGACAAAAATTACAAAAAAAAAATCTAATGTCGAAGAAGACAATTTTTCTTGTCACACAATTCTACGCCACTGAAGTGACTACCAACCTCTTCGGGTCGCCATAAGTGAGCGTGCGCAAACTACGTGGCTTTGTTCAGGGGGGAAGGGATTGGTTAGAAGGCTACGCTGAGCTATGTTGGGGGGGGGGGGGGTGTTTCCAAGCAAGGCCACGTTCCTTTATTTTCATAACATTTTTACAGTAAAAATGGGGAACAGAACTCACAACAGTGTGTGAATATTTATTTCCCTCAGTTAATTATATCTGTATGTAATTTACAATTGTCTGACTGGAGAAGGCAGTACAAAATGTTTTCTGGAATCAAAAGGGAAAAAAGCTACGTGGAAAGGGGAGGGATAGAGGCCAAAGCTACGTAGGGCTACGTGGGAGGGGTGGGGGGTCCACAGGAGGCCAAACTGGAGCTGTGTGGTTTATGAACGCTCCCCATAATTATATAATCTGCTGACCACGGTAGCGTCTGACGTCCTGGGGGTCGCCTGTTCGAGCCCGGCCGATGGCATGGGTGATTATAAGCAAGCATTGTCCACATATAGTGCTTTCTTTCATGCTATGATGATGACAACATGCAATAATGAATATAGATTAGACAAAAAAGTAAAACAAACGTTACTGGTTTGAAAAGCTATCGTTTGTACCGGAATTAGAGGAACTCTTA